>CAMZMU010000052.1:97729150-98028787 GCA_947311845.1 Poa pratensis
ACAACAACTGCATTACAAGAAACACGAGAAAAACAAGCAACAAACCAACAACAGACTAACAACGGGTTGCTCCACACACGCAAACACACAAGCGCCGGTCAGGCTAACTAAACCTGGGTTCTACTCTGCCTGAGAGGTCTAGGAGTCGGTGAAGCGTGACCGAGACAAAGAGTGGTGTCCACATCTCTGTCTTCCAAGGGGTGGGGATCTACAGGCACGCCTTCGAGGACTACGCCTGGTTCTTGGGGTGGCTGCTGAACTCGGGCGAGAGCTTGTGTCACCGATGCGTCAATGCTGTGGTCCAGCAATTCATCTAGGACCGACTGTCTTGCATCCTGAGCTTGCCCACGGTGGGAAGTGGGTAGGTTCCTTGCTCGACCCAGTTCCCGGCGGGCACGAGCAAGGTGGCGCCTTGTGGTCATGAGTTCCTCCATCAGGGTGTGACTGAATCTTGTCATTGCAGCTCCATAGGTGACCAGGGTGATTACGGCAGGGTCAGCTTCCTGTCCCATGGAAGCTTGGAAAGCCTCCGCAACATGCTCAGGTATGGCTGGGAGGAAGTGGAAAGCTCGGCTTACCGCCATTGCCGGTTCTGAGTACCGGAGACGGACAAGTCCTTCCCAGGCTGCTACCTGGAGGGCTAGATCTAGGGTAGGCATGCTCTTACCCTGGATCAAGTAAGTCGGACTTATGCCCAATTGGCACGAGCCGATATGCACCTCGACTTGGAATTCCTCCCGGCGAGCGGAAGAGAGTTCTCGAACACCACATATCGAGGACGGGCAGGCCGACCAAGAATGTGGCAGACAGCCTTCCAAAGCATCAGCGGAAACCCACTATGCTCCTCGGCAGTGGTTTCCATGACAACTCTGAGGTTTGCCATGGGTTCCTTTGGATCTGGATGAAGGATAAGAACACGGGATTCTTGCCTCAGGAGATTTGGGTCGCTAAGGGTGGTGAGTGGGGATAGATGGCAGATGGAACGGGGCCTTTTATAAGCTAGGTGTGTCGGCTCCTTTCTGGGGAAGAACCCGGGGAGCGTCACTCGTGTGGTGGGGACAAGCCCTACTGCACTCTACTGTGAACCGACGCCTGGCCATGCCGGTTGGGCAGGGGGGGTCAGATCCGCGGACTCACTGTAAGGGAGCGTCACAAACAAACAACAAGCACACAGGGTACATTTAGTACCAATGGACGCCTAATACTCGTAGCAATCGGGTAGTATGGCTAAAGTTCCTATCATAAGCTGTTCCTATGGGTCTTGGTTAGACAGGGGTGCTGAAATCTTCAGTTCGTCGCCTTAGTCTTCAACTGGAGACACTGAGATTGTCGAAGTAGCCACTTGAGTAGAATTGCTGAGGTTGAGCTGAGGTCTTCAGAGATCTCTTGATTTGGTTGATGTCGATGATCTTGGCATTTGTAGACCAATGAACTTGATGTTGAATGTTGAGTAATTGAGATGGTTGCTTCTTCTTTGTAGGTGCTAGCTAATTAGGTCTCTCTTTGGGTTCATCGTCAAGTATTTTGAACAGGTAAGAAAGAGTAGAGAAACCTTTAGTAAAATTTAAAATAGAAAGGTAAGATTCAGAGTAAATAGAGAAGACGAGAAGAGCGGGAGCCATTCTTGGACTTCCCTAGATAAGGATATATTTTTGGTGTGAATATATTTTTTTAACAAAATATTCTCTTCCTAACTAACGTCCATGCTAACTAAGGTCTGTTACAGTCAGGATGGCTCTGATACCAAGTCTGTGAGGACCCCGGATTAATTATCCGAGATACTCGTTATGTTTCCTGCAACAGTCCCATGATCAGTGTGCTGTTGCACATAACTTGAGTTGGTATCACAGAACACCCACAAATACCGAATAATTATACTTACGTGCTTGAAGTGATCAGCTTCAATAAGGTACTTGCAGCGGAATCACCAAATCAACGTGGAGCCCAAGTCATTCGCCTTTACCCTACAGGCAGCTGACTGGGAAGCGCCCTAGTTCGCAAAGACGTCAGTGAACTCCTCCTCGTCGAACTGCTCTTCTCTGGAATCTGGCTAAGACAATAGCCAGGGACGAAACCAATATGAGTACATTTGATTGTACTCGCAAACTACCCCAACAGGAACATGCACTAGTTTTAAATTTTCAAAGACTTTTATTTTTAGGAAAAACCTCACTGAATCTCTATTTAAAAGGAGAAGAGTAGATTTTTAATCCTGTTGAAGACAAAACATTTTGGAAAGTAGTTTTCTCACTAACTTTGTTGAAAAAGGTAAGAAGTATTTTTAAATCTTTTTCCGAAAATACACCTTCTTTTCAAAGGGTAAGAAATCTCTTTTAAAACTTTTTCCTCGAAAAACAACTTCTTGCCCTGATTCCAAGCCCGTCGCTACCTCGAACCAACTCATTGGTACAGGTACGAAATAACCTTTCCAAAACTCAACACCTTTCTCAAAACTTGCACATGGTCTTAGGACAGCCTTCCAACTGTCCGTATCCGAGGACTCGGCTATTCGAATAGTTTTACCTCTGCAGAGGTAGTACGCTTTTCCCACACCCATCCGGTCACTCATCGTGTCAGCCACGTCCCGCCATACCGGAGGTATGCGAAGTTGAGTTCCCGGCCATAGCCTGTCCTTTGCTCATGCTAGTATAGGACCCTGCCGCTACGACACATTCCATCGACACTCAAACCCTCAGGAACTAAGTGTGAGGACTCGTAGTTCTGCCCGGCGGACCCAAGGGAGCCCTTCAATCCTCTTCCTCCAAACACGTCCATACCGGCTTCCGGTAGACCAACACTGAAGAGGACCCAGGTCAGGGGGTAGGTCCTCAGACCATCCCCTCATGGAACGAGGTTATCCTCGTTGTTGAGGCATCCAGTACTAACACGAGCAAATTATATGACTACGCCCTTGCCCATATGTGGGTAAGTGTGGTCGCACAGGATTGGTTGGTCATAGTACTAGGACACAATGTGCATTTTTCTCAAAACAACACCAACCTTTTCAACTGAGCACCGACCTTCCGGCAGGTCTATCCAAGGATTTTCAAAAGAGTTTTGTATAAACAATGGATTTTCCCATCCTATAGTTTTATATAAACAAACTGAGATTTCTACATAGAGTGGCAAAATAGTTTTTCATAAACCTTTAAAAAGGTTTTCGCAATCATTTCCAATTTTCATAGCAAAAATACTTTTAATCAAAACTTGGGTGGTTTGTAATCCCACCAAAAGGTTTTTCATAGAAGGCTTTTGAGTAAAACAAATTCATTTAGAAATCATGGTATACCATTGACACCTCTATATCGGGTGTCTCAATAATATACTTGCGTTTTGGAAAAGGGTTTTTCAAATCATAGTTTTAGTGGCAACGCCACATAAAACACTTATGCTCTTAATAAGTAAAACAGATGAATCAAAATAGAGGTATATAGGTGCAAGCTCAGTGAAGTAGCTTGCCTGGTTTCAGCAGAATGTCCCTGGACTTCCTCTTACTGATTAAAGAAATAAACTCCGATTCTTCTCCAATGAATCCTCTCCAAAGACCACTCCGGTAACGGTATTATCTAGCGTCGCAAACAGGGAATAACAACATTCAATAAACCAAACAAAACCACAAGTGGTGCACAAACATCAAACTAATTATTCAAGCAACGAACTAGGGTCTACACTCATAAGGGTCTTTTACAACTCAGGGGTCTAACACTTTTACACAAGTGAGGGCCAACCAAGGGTAGCAAGGGATGACATGCTACAACATCAGTAGCTAGGAAATGCTACTGATATTCAACATCAATTTTGACATTCATGCACACAATGATTCTATTAGCATACAACTCCTGAGAGTTAGGAAATCCTAGAAAATACCCAGACTAGGGATATTGTTCCCCAATAAAAACTAGCAACACTAACTTCTTCCTATCATGAGACCAAACCAGTAGCAAGATGGCATGCTACTGATGATCTAGCAATGCTAACTAAAATAAACACCCCACTAAGGAATTTCTACTAAAACAAATTCTATTAACTAGGAGAATCTAGGAGAATACCACTCTAGTACCATTAACACTAGGTGACTAAGTGCAATACTAAACTTTTTCCAAAGTGCTATACTACAAAGCTAACACACTCCTAGTAACTAGTATCACACTTAAACATGCTAGAAATCACAAAAGAGATACTAGCACACCCTATATAACTAAATAAATCTATAAACCATAAATGGCAGAAAAGCATGCCACCTAGTTAAATACACCTAAAATAATCCATAGCTCTAAAAATCACACCAAGCTAGGATTAGGTACTCCTAATCATACAGAAGCTCACACAAGTGGATTCACACCAAAAATCATCACCAAATAATTTACAAAAATCCCTAAATGGCTCTCTGGTCAAATACCAAAGTGGATGCCATTTTATTTAGGAAGATCATTTGCATGAGAGGCAAATTTCTACTGCTAGGTATCACTCAGATCTTTCCAAAACAGTTGAGTTTGCATCAATAGCTATTATAGAAAAATAGCTATTGAGCTTTTTAAAAAAAACAGTAGTTCTGGCCCACATTTAATTTCTCAAAAACTATTTATCCAAAAGTGTTTCTACCACTTGGATCTGGCTAGGAACATGCTAGGGTACCTCCCTAAATTTTGGTTTGGTCAACTAAACACTCAAACTATTTTAGAACGATTTAAACTAGGAGTCCAGAAACAAATCTAGAAGTAAAAGAATAAACCACCTGAAAAAAAAGGAAAACGGGCTGGATCTGTCGAAGTTGGGCTGTGCCGTGCGGGGAGGAAGTCCAGCTCGCGGTCCACGAACTTGAACGAAGCGGTACGGGCCGCTTCTCCTTCCTCGTCAAGCACAGAGCACGGGCGCGGCACTGCCGGAGCGTGGCGACGGCGGCTACGGCGGCTCCGACGACCTGAGAAGGGATGAGGATGTCTGGGAGAGAAACCGCGACAAGGGGAATGCGTTGATGCAAGAATGGCGAGGAATAGTGGACTGAGCGGCTCGCGAGCTTGCTCGACATGCCGCGGCCGGAAAAGAAGAGGTTTGGGACGGCGACGGCGATCCCGGGATTCCTTCTTTGATTCCTCGCGCAGAGAGGGGGAGTAGGGCACGGCGAAGCTTCTGGTAGCCAGGGATTTGGATGGGGAGGTCTCTGTCGCCGGCGAGGCGCGTCGGTGGCGGCGGCCGTGGTTTGTGTCCGTGGGCGGAAGAACGATCAGAGGGAGGGAGTGGGGGAATGAGTGAGGGAGTGAGGGAGCTGAGAGGGGTGCGCTGCTTCTTATCGCCTCGCGGAACAGCGGAGAGGAGCGGGGTCCAGACGGTGTCGACATTTCACGAGGAGGACACGGCGGCGATGGTGTGAAGAACACGGCGATGCACTGCCGCGTCGCTGCAACAGGGTGATGGGAGACAAGGGAGAGCAGAGGGTACGGCGTGCGGTGCTCTTCCTCCAGGGCGTGGTCCGTGTCAGGGGGGGGCAGGGGGAACACGGCGTGGTCGGGAGCACGGCGACGCGGGCACGGCAGCGTGCGGGAGGAGCCACTGCTGTCCCCGGTGCGAAGCTGATGGGAGGGGAGAGGGCAGAGGAGCCAGAGGGCAGCTGGGCAAGGGAGCAGGTGCACGGCGAGCGGCGACCACGGCATCGCCGGCGTGGAGAGCACGGCGCCGTGCCGGCAGCGTGCTGATACAGAGGTCAAAGGAGATTTTACAGAACGCCCCCTGAACCTTTCTCTCCTCTCACGGATAGGTCCTCGACAGAAAAGAGTTCCTTTTCCTCCTTTAAAAACAGTAGGGTTTCCCGGATTTATTTGAGGGGTTTAAACATTTTACAAAAATCAGAGAAAATTCATGTAGCCTCCCCTATATATGAGGAAGCTCCACAAAAATTGGTTGTACAAAATAAAATGTTTTGCTCCATTTTTGTTCATAGGATTTGAATAAACTATTTTTGGAAATGAATAATTTGGTAATCCTTTAATAATTCAAAACCAGTGGTAAAAGAGTTTGTAGAACCTTTGGAGCCTTCTTGACAAATATGGTACTTCAAATAAGTTTTATTTTCATAAAGAAAACATTTGTTTTGAAGAAACAAAGAAATTGGGAGGGAAATTATTTATGAAGATCATTTTAACCCATGACCTTCATTTCTTTTTAATAAAAGAGAGGAGGGGTTTGTTTTAAATCAACAAGTAGGGTTACTAGAGGAGGAGAGTGATATGAAATGGAGAGAATTATCATTTCATCCCCTTCTCTAGAATTTTGATAAAGAAAGTATAAGGGTTTTCATAAAACAGAGGAATAGATAAGGAGGGAGTGTTATTGAAACCATCTCCCTAAATTTTAGGATTTTAACTTGGGGTGCCTAATTGTAGAGGATTTATTCCTCTTCAAGTCACCCTCCAAGTTTGGTGGCCAAGGGTGTCCTAAAGTGGTAACAACTCCACTGAGGAATTATACTCACAAGAGAATCACACACAGCAGCAAATTCACAGCAGTAGCAACAGCACCAAAATACCAATCAACACAACAATATCCACAATTCAATCAAGCCACACACTTCAAACTACAAGAATAAATCACACACCTTTTTCCATAACTAACAATGCTAATTTGTAAAGATGGTCACACTCAATTATGACAAGATGTGGTTTAAGGGGTATATCAACCCTTAACTTAATAGTTTTCAAAATGGTTTGATAAAAGGGAAAAGAGGTGAGGTAATATATTCCCCACTAGTATTTCTTTTAAAACAGAGTTGAAACATTGGGGATTATAAAGATGAGAATTTTGAATTGTCAAGGTTGGAGGAAGGTTAGGAGATCACAGAAAGTTCTCCATATTTGAAATCATGAAACTTTTGGAAATACTTTTACTGTCTCAAATTAAAGAGCATTTTATTTGTTGCTAGAACCAAATCATTTTTGAAATAAACTTTTGGCCAACTTAAGAATGGATAAGACATATGGAATATTTTCTTGTCATAACATGGTCACCACTGTTGTAAATATATTTTTACCTAGGTGGATGTCTTGAGTTGACATCTACTAATCAAACAATCGCATCAACAAGTTGCACAAGGTCAACAGAACAATTTAAAAGAAAACACAATCATTTGTGAAACAAGTCAAAAAGTTTTTGTTGGTTCTGAAATTTGGGTCTTGTTTACCCTTGTTATAAATTTGGGACGTTACAAGGAGCCTCCTTTCCTGCAGCGTTCGCCGTTCCTTCCTGGAACGTGGAGTAACATGTCACATTTTTACACTCTGCAGAGGTGCGTTACTTTACCCATAAGAGACCAACGCCTTGTTGCACAACCGGGCGAGTCTTTCCCGTCCACACTTCCTATGGTGTGGGGCCCAGTCGTTGATCCAAGCCATTCGCCGTGCTTCTCCAACAACCCCGCATGCCCACCCTTTTGTAGGTTTGTCCTCCCCTTTATCTTATGGTAGACCGAACCGGACCCGAGGTCCTCAACACCTATACCATAAAGATAGACCGTTCCAAACATCCCTACAATCCATCATAGACCCCAGAAACCGTGGGAATTAAGGGATCCCACCCATGTGCATGTAATCTCGCAAGATCTACAGCCTACGGAACTGGCAGTCCGTTGACATGCGAAAGGGAAAAGGTCACAGATGACTTTCCCGCCCCATTCCAAGTCTCATGGTTAACGCTTCATTTACGGCGCAAGAACGCTGACGGCATTGGTTATTAAATCCTAGGTAATACTTTCCCGTGCAAATGGAACCTCCACCAACCACATCATTCCATGGTTCCATCTGCCAGCCAACAATATATATATAGCAATTCACATCATTCGAAGATAGGTTTTTCTTTTTCATGCAATGATAAACCATAGTATTTTTCATTTACTTTGATAAACATAATCAAGTAGGACATGAGCAAGAGTGAACTTGCCTTGGATAGAAATAGCAGTTCAACCCTTCGGGGTTCTAGGGTTTGCGGTAAAACCCCGAATCTGAAAATAGCAACGTAATCCCGATAAGGACTACAGAAAACTCTGGCAAGATGCTATTATGCATAAATATGAGATGCGTCATAAAAGTACCCTAAACATACCCAAGCTTAACTAGGTAAGCTTCATCTAAAGTGATACATCAGAAGTCATCATATTAACTTACTTAAGATTGTTTCATCACCTTTGGGTGGTGTTATTAGTACTTAATTTGTTATTGAGTTGGGCTTAGTGGTATTTTAGGATTTTAGGGACATGTTATGATTTATTTGATTATCTTCTTAGTGTTATTTATTATGTGTTAGGGGTGTTTCACTTTTATTACATTAATAAAGCATTATCTTATTGTTTATATTTTAGTTAAGTAATAAGATCATATTATGTGAATATTAACACTTAGGAAAAAAACAACAAAGCAATATTATGTTATGAGGTAACAATGAATTGGAATTAATGACTCAAATGATTTGTAACACAAAATTAATCCAATTACTAGAGGTTATGAGTAATGGTGGTCATATTTTATCAAGTAGAGAATTCACTTTTATGACTTAAGATGCACTTGGATTACTCATTAAACATTATATAATAATAGCATAACCATTTTGTAAGTTTTTAGAGTATTATAGAAAATAATTATTTTAATTATTCACTTTTAATTCCTAACAATTCATGTCCAAAGAATACGAATGATTTGTCTTAATTAAATCCTATTTTTGAAGTTTAAAATTGTGAAGCAATTTAATTGAAGTTGAAATGCATCCAAAATAGCATTTCAAATTAAATCCATATTTAAGTTAATAAGTGAATTGTTGCTTTAGTTTTGTATGATACAAATTTAGTCAAACAAGTATTTTATTTAAACAAATAGATATATTTTATTTTTTTATGACCATTTTGATATATTATTTGTATTTTTCTGATTTGATATGAAATAGTTATGAATTTACAAAGTTTAAAATATTTCTGAAATTATTTTCTTATTAATTTTTGATTTGTGAAATGACCAAAATGCCCATGGGTCAACATGGTTGAACCCAACCCAAAGGTTTGGCTCGGGTTGGTCAACCCGACCGAGCCTAACTCGCTCTCCTTTTCTCTTCTCTCGCTCTCGCTCCCGCGACTCCATGTCGCCGCCGTCGTCGCCTCCCGATTCCGGCGAGGTCCGGCGACCTCCGCCGCCGTGCTGTGGCGCGGCCGACGCGCCCCGCGGTCCTCTCCACTCCTACCCCGGCGATTCAATCCTCCTCGCCATGATGCGGCCGTGCACGACCCCTACCCGAACTAGGGTTTCGGCCGATTTCTTACTATGCCGAACTCGTGCTGCCCCGGCTTCGCCATGGCTGGGTAAGCTCCTCTCTTCTCTCTCTTCTTCTCTTTCCCCCTCCAGGCCATCGCGCCTTGCTCTGTGATGCTAGGTGACTTAGTGATCTATGTTTTCTGCTATTTAGGTGTGGAGCCGGTCTGTTGCTCCTGTGATGCTTATTGGGTTATGCCCTACGGCCTCTATGACTTGTTGTTGAAGATGGTCTAGTTAGAGGTTGTAGATGTGTGTGGAGTTACTGGTTCTGTCCCTCGACAAGCTCAGTTAGCTGCCCTGATAGTGGCATCAGATGGTGCTCTCTGAACCTATGTTCAGATATGTGCCTCTGTTATGTGATGTTGTGGGTGCTGGATTTATTTCTAGCTATTATTGTGATGTGCAGGTGATGCTGTTCTGAACCCTGGGTTCAGAAAATGCTTCTGATGATTTGCCCCTTTGTTATTATGCTCTAAATGTGCCCTGTTGTAGTGTAATTCATTTGTTTGAGCTAAATTCTTTAGCTTTGCTTGCTGTGATGCCTCAATTGAGTTACACAGAAGCATCTTGATGTATTTAGCTAAGGCAAATTTGATTATACTGCTCAGTGGTGTTTTTAGTGCATATGTGTGCTTGTGGTGCCTCTCCCCTTTGTGGGTTTTGTGCCCAGCATAATATACTGGATCTGTGCTTCACACATAGCTATGAAAAGCAATATTTGCTTATGCCTTTGCTCGAAATTGTGGATTATTTCCCCTGCCTGTGATGCACAGGCTGAGGCCCAATTTTATTAAGAACAGATGCTATACTTGGTTTTTTAATCCCCTGTGATGAACTTAGCATAGCACCTCTATGCCTATCTGAGGGAAAACACACCACCCTGCTCCATATATAGCTAGCAATTAATTTTGCTAGAGAAGTAGAGAATCAACCTCTTATCAGGTGTGGTGGTGGATGTGTTGTGTTGCTTGGGGCTCTTCTGGATCTCTTGATCATCAAATGGTGTGGACCTCCTCCTGGTTCACCTTGCTGGCCTGCTCCTCCAGCTCCAGGTTGCTATAATCTAGCTCCTGGCCTCCTTCTTGCTCCTGCTTGGCCTTGTGCTTCAACTCCATCTTGCTCTTGCTTTTGGCAAGGATTGAGTGGTGAAAAATGGATGGATGTGTGATTTGGTGATGAACTGTGGCTGTGGTTGATGAACTCGAGCTGGTTGCTTGAGTGAGTGTTGTGGTTCTATTTTGCTAGCTCCTACGGCTTCTTCCTTGCTCTTATCCCTCTGCAGTGAGGTTGATGTGGTGTTGACAGGCAGGTGGGTTGCATGGATGTGTGAGCTGTGTACTTGAGCTGCCTGCCTGCTACCCCCAGATCTTTTGACCTGAGAAGCATGGCTTCGGCTGGTTTGGTATTATCCATAGTTGATTCTTTATTTTAGACTCGCCAAGTGGATTTCTTGCTGCCCAGCCAATGATGTTGTACTGAGGCATAATTTTGAAATTGGAACAGATACTATACTTGTTTCTTTGGTTTAACTCTGTGATGAGACTAGCAGAGCACCACTCTGCTAATCTGAGAGTAATACTAACCCTAACCCATCTATTTTTAGTTCTCTTTTTCTTTTCTTTTGTTTTGTAGGAAATAGGTATGAAATCGAGATGAAATTTAAGAGAAGATAATACAAGACTTCTAGTTTAGGAATATATTTAATTGCCCCTTTTTAATTCAGTTTATTGTAAATCAATTGTAAAGACAATGTATTATTGTAATTAATCAATAAAGTTATTTGTTTGTCTTTCTAAAATTCTATATATTGTAATATGTTTTGTAAAGATTTAAATTATTTAAACAACTATAAATTCAGTTACTTAATTATTGTTTCTATAACTTTATTGTTTTAATTTGAATTACTTACAAATTCAGTATTATTTGAATATTCAAATTGGATTCGAAATTTCCCACAACGAGTAAATTACCTAGAGATCATGTCGAAATTTATTGCATTCACCTCAGATGAACTAAACCCTTTATTCAATACGATGAATTAACTCCGATCACTCCAGGGTTTGGATTTGCGAAAAATTTGTTCGGGTTTTTCAAATGCATCCATGCAGATGCACAAATTCCTATTTCTACCCTCCGTTAGTTCCTAAACGCTGGGATATTACATAATCCATCTCCTCCACTCCACAACGACGCCGGAGCACGCGCCGACAAGATCGAAACTCGAACACCAGATCCAATGGATGAACTCCACAGCCCGCCACCACGGCAACCTCCACAGATCCATCCAAGAAAATCTGGAGCTCGTCGAAACCCGAGCTTATTTCGGAGACACCAGGCTCGCTCCACCAGCTTCACACGGCACCTCACCGCCACCACCAGAGAGGACGAAGCCACAGACCACCAAGCGCAGCTCGGATGCGCCAGCGGCATGCTCCAAAAGGCATAAAGCCAAACGCCATCAAGGCAAAACCTAGAACTAGCCCTAAAACTACTATGTACAGGGGAGGCCAACCACCTAAGCCATCCTCACACCGAGCGACAGCGTCGCCGGAGCAAGAGGAAAGGGGCGGCAGCAGCGCACGAGAGTCGACTCTCAACGGTGGCAAGCAGAGGAAAGAGGAAAGCAGCGCAGGAGTTGTTGCTGCTTGCACGAATGGTATTGCACTATACCTCCCTGGCTCCCTGCACGGAGACAACCAACCAACAGAGCACATAGTACACTATATTCACTATATTATAGTGCGTGAGTTTCTCGGAACCACAACGTTTGGCCTGTCACTATCAGCCTTTTAATGTGTACCCCACCATTCTCTGGTATAGGTGGTGTTTTTCTGTCCAACCACATAATCAGGCCTGAGGTGGGCTTTTCTAGACCCTGTAAAGCCTCGCTATAGCCCTGAAAAACTCGTTTCCAAGGCCCTGCGTGACCCGTTTTCTCTCTGTTCTCTTGACTAGAATCTCCCGGTCACCTCCCGGTGGTTACCTTCTCCATCCGGTTGCCATCCCTTCAACTTGCTCTTTCCGGTTGCCTAGCTTTTGGATGCTCACGTCACTCGAAAAACAAGTTCTCATCCTTGCTGATGATAAACATGGATCTGCCATCTTCTTGATACTCTATATGAATAAAATATATTCAGAAAAATTGTCAGCCACATCTTAATAACATAATTTAAGAAAAGTCTCTGGTTTATCTTGCCATAGTTGGAAATAACTCCTAACATGGCATCTTACATACTGTCTACAAAAGTCTCAGCCACATCTTATCTTGATACTCCAACTATGGCATCTTGATACTGTCTACAAAAGTCTCACGTAGGAAATCGAAATCAATATTACGTGAAATCAATATTAAAGGGGCAATAACTCCTAACATCTAGGTATTTCTCGGCTGTACAAAGTCAAAAAACAAACTGCAGGGACAGGTTTCTTCCAAAATGATAATTTGATATAGAAATTCAGCATGCTAATACCAGAAAAGTTAAAACTTCAGAACATCTACACAACTCTACAAAATCAAAGAACAAACTCCAAGGATAGGTTTTTTCCAAGATGAAAACTTGATATATAAATTCAGCATGCTAATACCAGGAAAACAACTTCAGAGCATCCACAAAATTTACACCAAACTTGATATATAAATTCAGCATGGTAATACCAGAAAAGCAACTTCAGAGCATCCACAAAATTTACACAAGGTATTGTTATCTTTTGGCATTTAATTCATACTACGGTGCCACCATAAGTCACTCCATTGACAAGAAAACTCCATTGCCAAATTACAAGGATTCTTGATATATAAATTCAGCATGGTAATACCAGAAAAGCAACTTCAGAGCATCCATAAAATTTACACAAGGTATTGTTATCTTTTGGCATTTAATTCATACTACGGTGCCACCATAAGTCACTCACTCACTCCATTGACAAGAAAACCCCATTGCCAATTTACAAGGATACGAACGGGAGTGGCCAGGTGCTTAGATGCCAAATTTGCCCAAGTACGAGTAAAAAAACATTGGTCGACAGAAGTCGTTGGTCCAACTACCTACTCAGGTGTTGAACGGCTGAAAAGAATGCTGAACACATAAGTGAGTAAAAAACATTGGTTGACAAAAGTAGTTGATCCAACTACCATCAGGTCACAGTTGAACCGCTGAAAAGAATGCTGAACACATAAGCGAGTAAAAAACATTGGTTGGCAAAAGTCGTTGATCCAACTACCTGCTTAGGTCATAGTTGAACGACTGAAAAGTTAGAGCAACGTCCAATGCTGGACACATAAGCCGCATCAATGGTGCAAGCCTTCTTGAGCCAGATCCGGCCGTCAGGCTCGGCTTTGAGCCACACAAATTCTACCACGGCTATCCTGGCACCCCCGCCGATTGGAGGAGCAACGTTTCCTTGAAGTGACGGTGGCCAACAGCTGGGACCTCTCGCTGCCAAGGTGCTACCATTGGGAGAATGGGTACGTCAAAGACGAGAATATGTAATTGCCGCGTGCCACATCACCTTATGAAACGCCTCCAGCCACCTCTCAGTCACGAGCTCGCGCCCTTAAGTCCACGTCCCAGTCATTCTGCAACACATTGAAAAAGAAATTAGATTTAATGAAAAATGTGCATTTCCAAGTTTAGAGATGACTTCACTGTAACCCACAACAGCTATACAAGTTGATGACTGTATCAAATGAGAGTGTGCTTCATAGCGGTCAATGGTAACATACATCCTCCACCACCAGATGCAATCCATGCATAACACGATTCTCACGAAGCTGAGCAAGATCATTTCTATTGTCTCTATGAAATCAACACTGCTGCCATCCAACACATACGCCAATCAGTAAGAATGTGAAGGCGAATTCCTTTTGCTCCCGTTGCAATGGCACCTTTCACAAGCAACTGAAAATAAAGTGAAACCAGAAACAAATTAATATAACAAAATCCATGATTCAACTATGGCAAGATAAACCAGAGATTGCTTCACAAACCTGCACTTGGTCTAGCCTCCATAACTCAACAGACCAATAAGGTGCAGAGTATCTTGAACATAAAATTCTTTGACGTAATTGAACCCCACGTCTTCCCAAATCTTTACAGTGCAAAAGCAACATCAATTAGCTTCGCACTAAGTAATATTGACTAATTAGCTTAGTTGAAAACAATATGAGGGAGCTAATCGTTATTTCATACAGTACAAAAAGTGAAAATGTGAAAGAATCATGAGAGTGAAACAAATTAATGCAAAAAATAAAGTACATAGATTTTCTAGCATATGGTTTTGCAATCTACTGAAACTGTTCAACAGAAAAGTATGTACGAAGCTTAACCAAAGCAGGCGCAAATCAGCATCCAAAATAAATTTGTACTAGCTCGGAGTTATACTAAATAAATAAATGACGATGCAAGTTAGAAAATTGTATAGATACTAGCCCAGGTTTCCCTATTCACTACTGGATTAAAACATGCAAGAGAAGGTGCACTGCAATATATTTCTAAAAAGAAAATGCCAGCATACCCTTGAGCAAAAATCCGACCAGCGCCAAGAGCATTGTGGCCAGCTTCACTGTTTGCCCATTTCGTTATCACTAAGGAGACCGACAGCATCGCCGCGGCTACACAGGGGATATGTAGCTCGCGACGACGCTGGTACAAACGGCCGCGCGCGAACCTCGGTGACGCCGCCCGCTCGCATTCGTCCTCCTTGGCGAGGCTGCAATGGATCTGGAGTCAGCACGCCGTCCCCCTCGCCTGATGTCGAACCGTTGCTCACGCCGTCCTGATCCAGTGGCGTCACCATCAGAAGAGACAGATCTGTGGCCATTGGATCTATTGGACTTCTCATCTCTGGCTCCTGCAATGCTGCTGGCAGTCACGCTTGAAGGCTATGGAGGAAGGAGAAATGAGACCTGGAAGATGAAGAAAAATGAAGATGGGGGTCGGTCGCAGTGTGCGCTGGAGGAGGCGGCGCCGTTTGGCCCGTTTCTATCGAGGGAGAGTTCAGAGCGTCTTTTTTTTAGAGAGAGTTGAGACTTGAGAGCGGTTCTTATATTAACGTGTTGCTGCCATTTGAGCTGAGTGTTCATGTACATGTACGTGTCCTTTTGCTGCGGGAGAACGTGACACATGGATATGGCTTCCACGGATCACTACTTCACTAGCTAGCTAGAACGATTTAAAGAAATTGCACAAACCATCAGGAAAAAGACTGGTGGTCTTTTGTAAGATGTAGCTATCATTTAAAAAAATGTAACATCATAATTTAATTGTAAGATGTAGCTATCATTTTTAAAAATGTAACATCTTAATTTAATTGTAGAAATAATTCACTAAAGTGTGTAACTTTTGCAGCTAAAAATCCTGAACACCCAACATTTGTGTCAAACTCATCCAACGACACGATACAAGAATATGTATACAATATCGCAGCAATCTTTGTAGCATGAGCCCAGAAATCATCGTATCATTTTGCTCGTGTTTACACATAAAACAAATATGCACATGTGTAGCAAAATCGCATATCCCATGCAAAGTACCTTCACTACACCATGAAGCACCTCCATGGCCAATTTGAGCTCGTCGGTCACGATTTCGTCACGTAGGAGGATTGTCTAAACCAGATAGGGTGAATCTCGATCAAACCAACTTGCAGTCGCCCTCTTCCCTAGGTACGGCTGCCAGCCTTGTGTATGGAGCTGCTGACCATGACGTCCATGACGAGATGTCCATGACGAGATTTGCCATGGCGATCAGCGAGGGAGGAACTGTGGCGCAGGAGGAGCGGACAGTGAGGAGCAGCTCTGACTTAGGAATGGGCTGCGGTAGAGTGGCAGCCATGGGGTCTATGTCGAGAACTGCCATGGCGACCAACGTGGGAGGAGCTATGAAACAACATGAAGAAGCGGCGGATAAGCGGATGGCGAGGAGTAACGCCAACAAGCGCAGCTGGAAGGGGTTGCGGTAGTGGAGTGGTCATGGCGTCGACACTGTACTAGAGCGAAAAGGAGACATGGGGAGAAGAGATCAAAACTGTGGGTGACGAAACGAACCAACTATAACCGAAACTGTACTCGAGAGAAAAGGAGACGCAGGGAGAAGAGATCAAAACTTGCACAACGAAGCGAACCGACTATAGCTCTAGCCGGTTGGAAACAATTTTTTTATTGTACAATTGCTAACTTTCTGAAATAGTAGTTTCATATATTCTACATATGAGAAATATTTTCCTATTAGGCTCGGTTTAACCAAGTCTAATAATATGTGGTACTATTATACGTTAGTTAGTTGATGATCTTGAAAGTGCATCACAACCTAAGACGTGATTCTACAATTTTATTTTGTGATAAATAAATCTAAAAAACAAACAATAAAAACATTTTGTATAAATTAGCGCGGAATACAAAATTGGTGTCGAAATAGTTAGGTACATCAACGATACATGTGCTCATTGTATTTTGTGGTCAGATGATATAAACAAGAAAATGATACCACAAAGATAAATATAAGATATTGTCGGAAAATATAATTTCCGGAGATAGTGAGGATGATAATAGTGAAAAAGACAGTATTAAGACATATGTGTGTGAAATCCAGGAAATGAATTGCAGTGCATAAGGAAAGAGGGTCTTTGAGGGAAAACATATAAGGAATGAGAATCATTTACCAAACCTATTTGGCCAGATAATGTCTACGCTACCATGACATACACAAAATTCCTATACATAGATTTTGGTCGTATACAGTAACTTATATAGGGAAATACGCAATGACACCCAAGTAGAAAAGGAGAAATTACAGGCAAATAAAATTAAAATATTTCTAGAAAATTATAGACCTACGAAATTATCAAATATAGGCAATAACCAAATACACCTCATTTTAGTAGAAAATCAATTTGCAAAACCTTTTTGCAAAACAATAAATACATTATGCTATTTAGGAATACAATATTTGAAACATCGCAATAGTTATAACACACAACCATACATGTAATTGTACCATTTCTTAAACATGTGATAAAAAACATCATAACCACGGGCGCGGCGTGACGCCGCGCCCAAGCCAACTAGTAGGGACATTAAAACTGATACAACAGGGAGCTTTCTCACGCCATCTACTGTTTTGTTTTAGACGTACGATCGCTAAGTATAAATCGTTCTTGGTCGTCCGATGCGCTGCGCAAATGTCCCAGCCGGCTACACTGGAGATCAAATCGCTGGCTTCTCGTTCGATCCCAAAGGAAAGGACATGATAGTGCCACACATGCACCAACGAAACCGCGATGACTAGGCAATGCCCACCTCCCCGCACTCCCTCCAACTGTCCAACACATGACCTCACCACGAAACCTAGGTGGGCGCCGCCGCCGCTGGCGTCACCTCCGCAGACCTCAGAGAGAAGCAGCGTGTGAGAATCGGATGGCAACGATGATGGCAGTCGTCCCCCATCCCAACCACATCTGCAGAAATCCCTCGCGAACCTTGATGGAGGCGGCGGTGCCGGCGGATGGTGCCCAGAGGAGATGGCGATCTTGCGGGAGCGATCATGGTGGCGTCTCTCCGGTGCCCCTCTATCTCGTGTGTCAATGCCTCTCCCCCCGTGCCCGTCGACGTGCGGCAGCACCCACGACGACTCGTCAGCCTAGAACGTGGTGGCGCTGGTAGCACCGATAGCTCCGCGCTCCCCGCCCGCTGATGTACTAGACGGCCGCTGTCCTTCCAACCTACTCCCACGATATGCTCCCAGTCTTTTCTTTGTGATACTCATGCCCATGCTTTTTATGGAAGTCCATAAACGAGATCTGACAAAAAAATCCTGATGTTACCAGATAGGTCTACGCTTTTGGAGTTCTGGGTTACTGAATTGTAGTGATTTCAGATGAGATAAGAGCATGTTATACCGTGTCTTCAATTTTTTTCTCCATTCCTTTTGTAGGACTGCGTATATCCTGCTAGATAAAATGCTTATATACTACAGTAAAATAACCCATATTCTGTTTCATAAGCATCGGTCTGTTAGTGTTCCTTCTATACTTGTTTCAAGCATGTCTCATTTGGTTCTGAATAATGTTAGCTGCGAAATTAGACAGCCCACAATGTGGTTGATTTTGCAGGACACATAGGCACGGCTGCCTGTGTACTCTTTTTACAGAGAGAGGTTTGCTGAAGGATGAAGCGAGCCGGCCTTTTGTTCTGCCAGGGCGAGGAGGCTCTAAAGGAGAGAAGCGTTTAGTTGATCCTCTTGTCTGGAGGACAAGAGAATAGAATTTGGGTATGCTCCAAACTTAGTTCTGATGAGTGCTGGTTGTTCTGAAGTATGTCCTTCATGTCCTGTTAATTACGTCAGTCTGAATCATTTTGGTGGGAAACGTCATAGTTTTCTTGATACACATTTTTGTGAAGATACATGTAATGTATAAGAGATTGGTACCTCTCTTGACATCAGGAGTAGAGTTAAACAAAATGAACAAACTGAAGTATAATTCTTGGTGATGGTATCAATTTTTGATGTGCTACATAATGCAGTATTTCACAGTGAAGTAGCATATCCTTTGCTGGATTATTGGCGTGCCTAAATTTTCTGCACCTTCTCTTACATGAAAATATGCCTAAGGAATATCTACCATTACTGGGAGCACCAAGTGCCGTGCATAGTTCATTTCGCCAGCAGATAAGCTTTTTGAATTCTCTGATTTGACAGTTCCATGTAGAGATGGTGGTTGCATTTTGTCCCACAGCTTGACATTGTATCAAATGAAGGAAGCTGTAGTGTTGTGTGATCCATCCAACAAAAATGTATCCTAAGGTTCATATATTTGCCTGGACTCATCCTACATTTATTGTCTTTGCTATAATTTTTGTTCTCAGCATCTACACCTTATTGAAGTTAAGATTGGTGACTACACTTAACGACTGCCACCTCTTGTGTGATATGATTAAGTTCATACAACACTTTAATTGTTACATTATAGTACTCAGTTAATGCATCAAGGTAATTTGTTGATCAGTTTGCATCAGTTGCAAAATCCCGTCCTATGATTAGTTTTCTATTTTCATCAAGGCAAAAAAGGGTACAGATAAGCCTCATGAATTTCATATACAAAATTGGTTAGCTTCACTATTTTAACTAATTGTGATGTTCACCGTTATCGTGTACCATTTTTTCGACCAGTCTCTATCTACTCTCATTTTCAGCAAAGAAGTAGAAGCAAGAGCGTAGTAAACACGAAGCTGGATGCAGACCAAAGATGGCAAGTACAAGAATGCACAAGGCGAATAATGCCTAGCATGTCGATCCGTCCCAAGGAGAGGACATGCCATACAAATTTCTCAGCTGTGAAAGGAGAAACGATGGTTGTAGTGCTACATTTATAGACTTCGTCTTGGATGCTTTGACTGAAACCTGAGAAATTGAAATAAACGACACACCAACTAAACTAGAAGCATTTATTTAAATTTTATTCTCTGAAATTTTTATCTTCTGCAGCTTTGGTTATGCTTTTGTCACCGATAGCTTTTGTTACTTTTGCGGTAAATCTTCTATTGCGGGTTGAGTCCCATTGCATAGTATTAACATATTAAAATTCATATATATATTTCCATAGTTCCTACCAATCTATTTTTTTAACGGACGGGCGCGGCAACGCGCGCCTAAATGATCTAGTATGACAATGAAAGCCAACATGAGCAACTTGCGGAAAAATAAAGCCTGTTGCCGCACCTCTCCGGCCCCTCCTCACTTGCTCTGCCGCCTCTCTCCACTCTCTGGGCGGTGTAACTTGTTTCCAGGCCAAGGATTAATATATATATCCCTTGAGCTATGTTTGTTCTTATAGTTTTTTCTAGAGATTGGTGGGGATTATGCTGGTCAAAACTCTAAATTCCCACATATAAAAAACACCGTCTATTTCTAATATGTTTGACAGGTTTTATCCTCACAGTTTCACAAAAATCTCCATGCTTTAGTGCATTTTCTCAATACCCAAAAACACTACCCCTACCAGTGGATTGGTGATACATGGGGATCGAATGGACTGGGTGAAGGTTGGGGTTTTACCCAATCCCTGTGGGGATAATTCCCCTAATCCCACAATAACTCTAGTAACAAACAAAGCCTGGATGGGGCCATATATAGCCTCCGATGATCCACTCATGATAAATAAAGGTTCTTCCATATGATCGACGCCAGCTTCAACAATGGACCACAAGAGCATCGGTCGTTGACTCAACGTCAATGGTGCGAGTGACCTTTCGTTTTGCCTTTTTACGGGAATTATGCGGCAAAGTTGACACGTTGTTAGTCCGTCTAAATTTTTCCAAAGCTACTACTTCTATAAAGGAGCCGAGCCTACCCGTTCTCTGAGAGCATTTGCCCCTCCTGGCGAATTTTAACCGTTGGATCCGAGGTGAACAGTAATTGTTTCATCCCACTTTTCACCACAGCCGTTGGATGCGGTTGATTTTTTTTCACTTTGTGTTGACTGATACATGCATGACATTGTGGGGCAAGTTACGTACTGGGCCTACAAATCAGAGTGCGAGACCAGCTCGCCCGCGTCGCTCAGCTTGGCCTGCTCAGTACGTGGGACAAAACCAAGACGGTGAAACCCTAACCAATCGTGCTCCCTCACTCCTCCTCCAATCCCTTGCTTTTTCTCCTCCACGCCCGCCGCCACCCCTGTCCACCTCTCCTCCCTCTCGATCTTGTGTTGCCCGGCCGTCCGTGCGCGGCTCCCCGCGGTATTTGGCGGCGCAGCGCAGGGGAGACGGCGGCGGCGGCACCGGACGGCGTGGCAGCGGCGGCGGCAGGGAGCGGCAGCGAGCGGCGTCGATGGTGGCTGGACTCGGCGGCGGCGGCGAGCGACGGCGGCAGCTGGACGCGGCGGCGAGCGATGGACGCGACGTTGGCGGCGAGCGGAGGCGACGGCGGCTAGCGACGGTGGCGGTTGGACGCGGCGGCGGCGAGCGGTGGACGCGGCGGGGGTGGCGAGCGGAGGCGGCGGCTAGCGACGGTGGCGGCTGGACGCGGCAGTGGCGAGCGACGGTGGCTGTTGGACGACATGGGGAAGGAGCAGCAAGGTCGGAGTGCATGCCGACCGCCTCTGTGCAAGGTGAGAGCTCTCTCTCCAGCCTTCTTCCCCTCTGCTCCTGATATTGCTCCTGTTATTTCTCTCTCACAGGAACGCTGCTTTGATGAAAGGTAGGAGATCAGGTCGCTGCTCCCAGCCCCGCTGCTCCTATTTTTCCTGGAGGTTGTGAGGTAAAAGTGGATGCAGCCTCGATTTAACCTCCCAAAAGTCTCATTGTTTAATGTGCATAACGGCAGATCTTGTGTGCTTGAGCTGTTGTGCGGCTGCAAAGAGATGTCGCCACTTCCTCACAGATTTTGTTGATGTGCCACCTCTAGCTTTTTCATGTTTATGCTCTTTTTGTGTTCGCTGAATTGTTTAGATGAGCTAATTTCTCTGTTCAACGGTGTGGCAGGTTGGTACTGTGTTGCAGCTGGTATGGATTTGAGGTGTTGTGTGTTCGGGTTCTCCATGGATGACATCTTGCAGGCGAAGACAAATAAGGTGAGGCTACTTTGGAATGCTAAGAAATTGTCAAATGAAATGCAACATGCAAGGAGCTCTATTTTTTGCACATGGAGAAACAAACTTTAGTAACAGTCCGTGAAAGCATTCACATAGAGGATTTTTGCTCATATGCATGATGCATGTCATCGTTGCGCTTCTCATCTTCTAGGCAAGAAGCTCAGATTGGCTAAAGCGAGTAGAAGCTAAAGAAGAATCATAGCTGCTTAATGTCCTGCTGATGGTTTGCCCTCCTTGTACCAGTTAGTCTTTTGCACAATTACCTTTTAAGTTCCAATGCTATGTGCAGTAGCAAGTATTTCCTTTTCTAAATAATCATATTTGAGATTGTTATACATTACACGCTTGATTTTGAAAATGGGTAGTGTTGTTAGTGTTACCAACACATTATTATATCAACCTATCTCCCCATTGATTGAATATACTTTTGTTTCTATATTGTTTACTCAAGACTGATTATAGCATGCTGTCAATTGTAAGTGTGTCTTGCTTGCTCGTTTAAAATTGCTTGTTCTGTAGTTAAGCATATCCATTTCTTTGTTGTTTCCCTCTTTGACCTTTTTCCTTCTCGGTTGGGTATCCTCAGTTGGTGTGTATTAGGCTTGCCGCAGCATGGCATGGCGCCAAGACATCTCGGCTGCGCCATGTGATTTGATTTTCTAGCAGTAGACTTGGGTTCACTATGAGGAAGGAAGAACGTGTATTGAGAATTGTCCAGAAAACCCGTTTTGCTATGTGTTTTATAAATAGATCGAGGCTCTATCCCCTTTTCTTTCATCAATCTTGATTTTCAATATCTCAAACAGTATGACATTGGCACGCTCGATGGTCTTATCCTCCAACATGCGTGCTCTCCTTTATGTCTGCCATTGACTCCATGGATTGGTTTTTATGTTCTTGTGATCAAGTAGTAGAGATGATCATCCATTATGCATATGAGAAGTGCATGTTGATTTGGTGGTTGCACGGACTAAGTAATCTAATGGTTGTTCTTCAGATTGATTTTGTAAGTGTGTCTTGCTTGCTCGTTTAAAATTGCTTGTTCTGTAGTTAAGCATATCCATTTCTTTGTTGTTTCCCTCTTTGACCTTTTTCCTTCTCATTTGGGTATCCTCAGTTGGTGTGTATTAGGCTTGCCGTAGCATGGCATGGCGCCAAGAAATCTCGGCTGCGCCATGTGATTTGATTTTCTGGTAGCAGACTTGGGTTCACTATGAGGAAGGAAGAACGTGTATTGAGAATTGTCCAGAAAACCCGTCTTGCTATGTGGTTTATAAATAGATCGAGGCTCTATCCCCTTTTCTTTCATCAATCTTGATTTTCAATATCTCAAACAGTATGACATTGGCACGCTCGATGGTCTTATCCTCCAACATGCGTGCTCTCCTTTATGTCTGCGATTAACTCCGTGGATTGGTTTTTATGTTCTTGTGATCAAGTAGTAGAGATGATCATCCATTATGCATATGAGAAGTGCATGTTGATTTGGTGGTTGCACGGACTGAGTAATCTAATGGCTGTTCTTCAGATTGATTTTAGCTCATCCATTATGCATATTAGAAATGCCCGCTGACTCTTTCTTCTAACTCTGATTTTTTATTTGGACTTGTTGCATTTCGAAGACACTTGAAAAGGATAAAATGGAAGCTATGCAGGATCAGAAACAACTGTGCTGACCAAAGAAAATAAGGTAATTCATCTCTCTGGCAATGAATTTATTTAGATTTTTCTAGATGCAGACTTGACTCACTATCTGTACACAAATAACATGCTCAGGTATATTGAAGGCTATGTACATAAAGTAGGTAAATCCAGGTTGGTCCTCCCCGCACGACCTCCTCCTTTTGATTCGCTCCTCCCTGATTTAATTTTATGTTTTGCATGCAGTGTTTGGATGTCTAGCAGATTCACTAACAGCAAGCAGACACAATTGGTGCTTCTTGGAGGTATGCTTATCCTCTCTGTTTTCATTGCAGGTTTCTCCAGCTACATATGCAGAATACCCCTATTTCTCAAATCAATATAGCAAGGTAAATACTCTTCTGTGATAATAAGCAAGCTGTTTAACAAAATTATCATTGCTTTTATATTCTTGAATTCTATGAATGAGATCGTCAAATTGGTGTTCCATTATTCATCACATGTCCGAAAGTAGACTTTGCATCCTTATCATGTTGATTCAGGCTTTGCCTCTATTTCATGCTTATACTTTACTGCGGAAGAAAGGGCAATGCAATTTCATATAATACTCTTGAAAATTCTGAATTTATTCTACTGCAATTTTGAAAACTATCTGAAATATAACATTTCGTCGCCTTTGTTTATTTGTAGTTGATGACAAGCTCGAAGGAAAGTCCATTGCTCGGGATGCTGATCTTGAGAAGCAGCGTTTCCCTTCTTCGGGGCCGATGGCACGTAGTTCCCGTTTACCTTTCAGTTACACTAGAACTATATCACTCCTGAATTGTGTTTTCTTTTGAGTTACACTAGCTCGTGCCTAATGTATGTCATTTGTTTCCCATTTTTATCGACCGGTAGGGTTTGCATATGGATTCTGGTCATGTTGTTCCTCATGACAATGTATTTGAGCTGCTTTTCCTTTGAGCCATGAGATTTTAAGAATTTTCATTCAGTTCATGCATAATCAGGGTTGATTCTTTTAGGCAATGATTCAGGTTCCAGGCTTTAGAAATTTTCAGTTCCTTGCATAAGCCGTTTGGGCATGGTTAATACTACATTGATTTGGAAAGTTGAAAAATATCTTCTGCCTCTGTGACATGAACCACCCTGGTGTATGACATGGGGGCTTACGAGTATATAATGGTTTAATCTGTTTGTAAGGCATATAAGGATTCACTTGTAAGGTTTAATGTAGGAAATAAACTGTAAAATAGAAGGTAGGGTAAACAAGATTGTAGTGCAAGCGTAGAAAGATATCCATTATGCATATGAGAAGTTCTGAAATGAGCATTTTCTTCATCTAAGCTTGATCGGCTGATCTTTTTCTTTTGTTCCTTTGAATCCATATTGGTTTCCATGTCTTTACTATCCATAGTTAAACCGGACCTTTTGATTTGGATAAGTTTCTTTACAACAGACTTAAACACAACGTTAAGTGTGCCTTTGTTAGAATAGTGCTTCCAGGTGTTAATTAAAAATGTGTTGACTGACTACGAGTGAAATGTAGAGCCATTTCATAGACCTTGAACCTCATAGAGCATGTCATGCCTTTTGTAACTTAAACAAATTCCATACAAATAATATGTTTTGTCTTAACTATTGTCAAAATGCATGCAGGTCAAGCTCTGACTCAGAAATTACTATGGAACCGGTACGGTATAGCATGAAGGTGGCCCCTGTGGTGTCTTAACTATGCAGGTACATCTTCCTCGCTTCATCTAATTGTAAATGTGCCTATAGAAGTTCTCCAAATTTTATTTCTTATAGCTCAGTACAAAAAGTTTCATCATGATTTTACTTTCCATCTTTACTTCTTTATGCTGGCATAAGTCGCTACATATATTCTTTATCTGAAAACAATTTCATTCTTGCAACGTGCTGACTTCCCATTCTTCCAATTGGAAGCTAAAATAAGTCGGTCATTTCAGAACACGACGCGTATTCTGCTGCTATATATTGTTGTTGCTTGACCTCTTGCACTTCTAATTTCAGTAGTTGGGAGAGGTACAATATAAGTGTCCTTACTTGGGTTTTTACTTGGAGTGTGAACTTGGCCATATTGATTGGTGTTGATTTAATGTTTCAACTGGTGATGTATATTTTGAATAGAGTGTGTATATGCCATTGAATTCTGAGTCTAGCGATGCTCTTGAATTAATCATTGTCGAGAGATAGGTGCTGCAAGAAGTAATAAAGGGGGAAACTATAGACTCTCAAGTTTCTTGAAAGGTTATTTTCAGAAACTATTAGCATCCTTTTCCAATGGGTTTCTATGCCAGAGATAGGTGCTGCAAGAAGTAACAAAGAGGGAAAATATGAAAGATTTGCTGTCTCTAATGTGTTTTTCTGGGTCCATCATGTTGTGTTAAAAATCTCACCCAATGGAGAAGGTTTCAGGAAAACCAAAACATTGCGCGTGACCTCTACTTATTTGTTAGTATGTCTGCGAAAGTTTTTTTTTGCTCCATGGCGAGCAGCAGTGCCTGTATTTTGGTGCGTATTTCATCGCAACATGTTAGTGATTTGTATTTTTCTACTCATCTTAGGAATGAAAAAAATACTTGCTATTGGTACATATGTTTCCTCCATATGATTTGGTTACATGATAGTGAGGCGTAACACTGGATATGTTGCAGATCTTGAGTATGAAGCTCCACCGAGTTCTATATTACATGCTCTGCTATGTAAACCTTTTCGTGCAGATGTGGAATTGTATACAGTGAGTCTCAAGGACTCTATTTACCCTTCTTAGATTTACACCATAAATCAGATTTACAGTATAGAATTGAAAAGAAACTGGTATTTACCTCTCGTGTATTTATTTTCAAAACTACTTTGTTGTCGGTGTAAAATTTGTTGTTTGGTTTCCTGTCTATATGCTATATGTGCCCATGGTTTCTGCGGCTAATTAACAAATTTTGTCTAAATATGTAGGGGCCATGAGATTAGGTGATCTTTGGGGTGATAATGCTGCTGATTTGGAAGTTAAAGGTGTTTGTGCTGTGTGTTATAAGGAATGGCCATTGCCTTCTTTGCCGTTACATTTCCTAAGATAGCAAGGCAGTTCTTATAGACATTGGCTTTTTAAGTGCGCATCATTTTCCTTTGGTAAATTCTCTACCCTTGTAAAATTATATATTTCTTTATGCTTCTGAAATTTCCACTAGGTTCTTCTCTCTTGTGAATTCAGCCCAAACGAGAATATGTGGATGTTTTTCAGATGAAGGATACTACATGCCTATACTGGTTGAATTGTAATGTTTACTAATCATCCATGTTTTATAGTGCAGTCCACATGCTCTTGTCCGTGGTGAGAATATATATGGAGCTAGGCCAAGGTTCAAGTATTGTTGTTCAGGTATTGTAGAGTTCTTAGCGATAGAAGCATTCTTGCTCTACATTTTTAGTTGTATTGTTCATGCCAATGTATTGTACTGCCTTTTAAGCTGAAGGATTACTAAGACTGTTTGGACTGAATTCTGAATATGTTACATTTTCTTTCGTCTGAGAGAAATAATATATTTATTAATTGGCTAAATCTTGAGAAAGGAGATTTCTAGCGAGAAAAACAGAAGTTCCCTGATGGAGTATTAGATAATAATCGGACTTCCTTTTGGCTGTTGCTCCTGTATTGCTATTGACTGGGCAAATATGGGAGTATAATTGCTGGATTCTAGGAAATATTTGTACAATGAACCTCACAAAAAAAATATGAGAGTGTAGGCTAATGCATTTATATAGCATCTTCTTTGTCCCATAGTATTTCACATAATTCTCTGTCAACAGTTTGAATAGCAATGTCCTAAGAATCTAAGATAAAAAAAATATTGCATCAGAGGTAGACCTGAATGATGCTGCTGTTTAATTAATTCGTGTGTCTATATATAATTGCATGATCTGTTTTTTTTTTACTTTCTGAAAACCTGAAAATGTTTGAATATTCTCTTATGATATGGTTTAATTTAGTTATGGAAACCACAGTATATTCACATTTCTCTTTGCTCGTAGCTTTTTACTTTGCCCTTTCCAGCTTATTTTTTTTAGTTCCACCCGTGCCATACTAATATTTATTCATCAGCTATTCACCCGTCATACTATTGTTTCCTCTATTTACCTTTTGTAATTGCTCTGATTTTGCAAGGAAATACTTTTGTGTTGTAAAGGTTGCGGTTAGGCATACTTGAGCTAACCTGCACTAAATTGTTTCAAGCAATTAGTGTCTTGTGATTTTCGAGTCATGATATTTGCTGACGTATATTGAATGAAATGTTATATATGCTGCCAACCCGTTTTTTGTTGGAATTGTGTGTGGAAAAGCCGGCTTTCCAATTGTCTTGTTTTGTAGTAGTCATTGAAATGGCCTAAGTTATAGTAGAATACATACTTTGCTCTGTATTTTGTTGTGTCCCTAGAATCTAGATGGATGTCTTGCCCCCGCAGGCTTGATCTGTGGCATGAGTTACATGCATTTATTCGTTTTATTTTGGTGAAAATTCCTGCTGTTTGAAATTAAGCTTCAATTAATCAATTGCTCCCTTCTATTAATTTTGTTGACTGTTTGTGGTGCTACATAGATAGCAGTGCCTTGATTGACAATGATGTTCTCCTTGACAGGTGCAGCAAGGTGTGATCTCTTCCATGAGGAATGGGTGACTGATAGCGTTCTGGGTTTAAGGGTTTAGCATTTTATTTTAACAAACTACTTCATTTCAGTCCCAAGCTAATTGACTACTTTTTTTTTGCATACTAGACCTCCCAAGGATCTACACGGGTGGTTGTTTCTTAGGCCAAGCTTGCCGTGCCCATAGTCAGATGGGGTGCCCTATCATAATTATTCTTTCCACGGGTGGTTGTTTGTAAGGCGAAGCTTGCCGTGCCCGTAGTCAGATGGTGCCTATCAGGTTGCCGTAATGAGAGGGTTGGGGCATGTTGCTGAGTGCCACTTCCTTTTGTTAGAATAAAGAATATTGGCATACTCAAGCTATTGTGTAATGACTGACTGAAAACAGCATATGTTTTCAGCTACAATGTAGCTTGTTGTTATGTACCCTATGCCATATATAATGCACCACTCAGTTCCTCACAGTTTTCCTGATGCGTATTATTGTAGTGGCTGAGATTGTTTGTAGTGATGGAATTTTCCCAGTTTTGGGGATGGCCGCAAAGCGTGTACTATAAGAGTATCTTGATCCTTGGGAGGGCTATGTTTCAACTGAATGTTGCTTGTGCTGCGTGCTGGAAGCAATCTTTGGTCTGGTCAGCTCTGAAAAGTTGATCTTTTTTCCATGTTTCTTTGTATTCCAGATCTTGAGAACCAAAGTGACCCTCAGATAATCTCAAATTTAATTTCGTGCACAACTCTTCTCCTTCTTTCATTGGCTTGCTATTTAGGTTTACTAGATTCACCTCACCGTGGCATATTCTGATGCCTCTGACGAGGAAGAAACAGGGATGTCAGGTGTTACGGGCTTACGGCCCCGTACACTCCATCCTTTTCAGAAAAAAAATTGAACAAGGGGTGGGCACATACGTGCCCTGATTTCATTGCAGTAGGCTATAGAGTACTACAACAAGATTGTGTTAGAGGACTAACGAGGGGAGGAAGAACGCCTGCGAACCAGGTTGATAAACACATCGACGATGTGGAGCTGAACCGGCGAAGAGGCGTACTATACCGAATTCTCATACCACAGCAAGGATGGAGGCACTTCCATTCAAGGCGCCGGTGATAAGCATCAGGCCGCCTACTCCAGAAAAGAGGTTATCTTCCTCTCCGATGATGAAGACTAGGGCATTGCTTATTGTAATTTATTTTTGACATTCAGACCCCAGTTCGTGTTTCAATGAGTTATGTCTGTAGACCGAACTTCTGTTCTGAACTATAGGCGAAAGTAAGTGTGTTACTAGCGCCGTGGCAATGCTGCATTGTTCATGTACGTGCTCCTCTGTATTGGAGCAAGTAATTTATTATTTTAGTAATTTGTTTCTGTTGTGTCCTTTCACGAGTTTAAAATCCATTTTAGTTGATGTTTCATGCTTGAGTGCAGAGAAAAATAATTGCCTCAGTTATTTCTTCCCATTCTATTTTCTAATCGATTAAGAACATCAAAACACAAGTTGAAAATCATATGGCTCATAAATATATCCCTCTAATTAAAAATATAGATAGCAAACAGTACATACATCTGTGCGCGCTACAAGATTATTAATCGTCCAAATCCTACTTCGAACTAACGTATTCGACTCAATAAAGTTAGTGGTGCCATATGTTTCTAAGTTGAAATGAGCTATATTGGCTGAAAATGAACGCCAATTACATGCTCGAAACCAACCTAATTTCAACCAAATGATGATGGGTAACGTAACAAATAGCCTATGGCAAATACGGAATTGCTTTCGGCAATTGTGTCAGTGACACAACGGGTTCATATCCATATGTGACCAAGGTTGGCAAGTCCAAATTATGATGAGAAAATCAAGGAAAACATACGATGACAATATAGTATTTGCATCCGGCAGTTGCGCAGTCGCGCAACAGGTCATCTAGTATTTATAAAATAAGACAATAGTGGTTGTTGCGCTTAAAAAAAAGACAATAGTGGTTGTTGTTTTCTTTATCAGTCACGAACGTAGTGACCACGAATGCCACAGTGAACTCTTGTTTAGCATGCAGCGAAGGCCTGAGGCCATCCCAAATAGCCCCAGGAGATCGAGGGCAGCGGCGGCTTCGCCTACGTCGGGCTTGGTCGGGCTTGATCAGGAGGACTACATCATCTGCAAACAGGGAAAGCCTGTGTACCCCCCATCTTCCCAATGATTCGAAAACGCCAGCATCCTCTGCCAACTTAAAGATCGCATTCAGTATGTCGATGACCATCACAAACTTCATCGGGGAGACCGGATCTCCCTGCCTCAGGCCTCTCGCATGCCAGAATTGAGGCCCAGCTGTACCATTGATCATTACCTTGGTGTTGGCGGAAGAGAGAAGTAATGAGAGCCGAGCAATCCATCTTGGGCCAAAACATCTTTGCTGCATGATCTCGAGGATGAACTGCCAGGCCACTGAATCAAAGGCTTTCGCCACATCTAGCTTTAGCAGAATAGCTGGCACCTTCTTCCTGTGCAAGGACTTGACGGATTGCTGCACCATGTAGAAGTTGTCCTGGATGGACCTTCCTTTCACGAACGCGCTTTGGTTTCTATCCACTAGTGCCGGCAGAGCAGCCGCCAATCTGTTGGCCATTGCTTTGGAAACGACTTTTGCGAAACTGTGGATCAAGCTTATAGGCCTGAAGTCCGCTATGTCGACTGCACCTTCCTTCTTCGGGAGCAGCGTGATATACGCGCTGTTGAGCCTTGCCAATCCCCTTCCATCAGCTGAGTCAAACGCGTTTACTGCTCGCATGATCGCGTCCCGCACGAGAGTCCAGCAGGATTGATAGAATCGAGCTGAAAAACCGTCAGGGCCCGGCGCTTTGTCCGGTGGGAGCTGCCTAATCACTTCCCAGATATCTTCCTCGGAGAAGGGCGTCTCCAGCTGGTCTACATCCACTGGCGGCAGATTTAATGCCTGGAGGTCAAGCCTGAACTCGCGCTCCACTGGGGTGCCCATGAGCTCCACGAAGTGGTCCGCCGCGATGTCGCCCATGCCCGCGAGGTCCGTGGCCCGACGCTCTCCTTTCTTCAGCCTGAATATATGATTTCGCCGTTTCCTGATGCTTGCGTGGAGGTGAAAGAAGGTGGAATTGGCGTCTCCCTCGTGCAGCCAGGTAATCCTCGATTTTTGCCTTGCGATTGTGCGTTCCAGGGACGTCAATCCAAGGACCTTCTTCTTCAATTGGGCTCTCAGCCACACCTCATCATCATTAAGCTGCCGCGAATCCATGGCTTGGTCCAGGCGGAAGATCACCTCATTGGCCATCATGAGTTGTTCTTTTATATTGCCAATTCGATGCTGGCTCCACCGGGAAAGGGTTTTGGCGGTTGCTCTGAGCCGCTGCTCCAATGATACATTCTACATTTATAAGAATTGGAGTAGATTGCACTTTGGACCCAGGTGGATCAACACTTGTTTCAATTTTTATTGAGGGAAAAGAAGTCTTTATGCTCTTCGATTAAAAGTATGAGTATATGTACATGCAAGCCCCAATGGGAACAGAAGGAAAAATGAAAGTAAGAGGTTACAGAGACTGCCACCGCTTGTTTCAGTTTGCACCGGGCCCGACACAATAATATTGCACTTTAAAGAAATTAACTCTAAAAATTAAGGTTTTTAGTGCTGACATGGCTGACGATGAATTTTCTTGGATATAGTCGACCTCATCTAAAAATATTCATGTTCTCGGAAATAAAAGCATTAATCAGATAGGTTCCCTAACGAAGGTGAAAAAGGTCCTGAGGGGCTTCGTGTGGGCTGGGAGGGCGGTTGCGAATGGTGGTCACTGCCATGTAAACTGGGCCAGGATGTGTCGCCTGTTGCAGCTGGGTCAATTGGGTATCCCGGATTTGGCTCGCTGGTTGTGAAGGTTGGGCACAGACCACCAACAGCCATGGCAGGAGCTCGACATGCAGTTCTCGAAAGATGATCGTCAGATTTTTTATGCCTCCACGGAGATGTCCCTTGGGGACTGTTCAACGGCCCTTTTCTGGGTCGACAAATGGATGGAGGGTAAGACAATGAAGGACGTAGCGCCGATCCTGTTCGCGCTGATCTCAAATAAATAACGAAAAAAGCGGACGGTACGAGAAGCGCTGGTCAAGCGCCCATGGATTGCGGACATCTCGGGCAATTTGAGTCGGCTTGCTCTCTGGCAGTATGTCCAGATTTGGATGCTTTCTCCAAGGGGTGCATTTATCCGAACAACCTGACAGAATGATTTGGCGCTGGACGTCCGATACCCAATACTACGCCAAGTCTTGCTATGATGCCTTGATCTATTGGGCGATTGAATCAAGATCTTGGAGGTTGAATTGGAAAACTTGGGCACCACCTAGGGTGAAGTTTTTCGTGTGGCTGGCTTGCTTAGACCGATGTTGGACGGGGGAAGGCTAGCTCATCGCGGACTACCACATCAAGCAAGCTGCCCGATGTGCGACCAGATGGCGGAATCGATGTCCCACATACTCACTGGATGTTCGTTCTCACGGACGATCTGGCATCAGGTACTGTTCTGGATACGATCGACGTCCAGCCCGCCGGTTGTGGAGGACGATTTCGTGGATTGGTGGTCGTTGGTACTCAACTCTACCCCCCACTCGCTTCGTAAGGGCACCTCTTTGGTGATCATGCTCATGGCGTGGTGGATTTGGAAGCAACAAGACGTGATCGTCTTCGACAACGCACATCCCTCAGTTAGCGCTTTGGTGTGAGCACACGGCCCGTGGTCCCACACATCTTCTCCCCTAGTCTTGGTCGCTGGGTTGAATTGTATGGTGTGGGGTGGCCTCTCTAAAGGCTTGTAAATAACTCTTCTATCTATCAATGCATCGAACGCAAAGCTTTTTGCTTTTTCGCAAAAAAATCAGATAGGTTCCAAACGAAAATGTATCCAAATGTGAAAAAGAGAGTGACGGTTCTCCTCTTATGTAGACAAGATTATTTGAAATAAAAATTCATCAGCAGCCACTATTAATAACCAAGAGACAAAAGAGTGAGATAATTTGTCTATTGTTTCTTCTGCAACTAGTGAGATATTTAAATCCGTAGCAGAACTAGAAATCAGCAACTATGGGCCAGTTGTAACTCCTAGAATTAGGATCTGAAGTATAGCATCAAAGTCTTGATCACAACAAGCATAACATTTGCACTAATTTAACAAAACCAGTTCATACCCTCGGTAACACACATATTCATATATCTTCTATGTCATACAGCTCCCATCAAGCAACTGCACTTAGCCTTTTCATTTGGATTTTAGTTCGAAAACCCCTTGTTTTCTCAAAACAAGGATTTGGCTCAGAAATAAGAACTGCACCTTTTTTAGTTCGAGTGTTTCCTGAATTTAGAAGTTACCATTTGGCAGGTTTCGATTAAACTAGCTTTGAAACCTATAACAGAAATAGAAATGAAATAAGGAGACAAGAGATTAATCCATGAGGGAGTACATACGTATGTGTATATACCTACCTACCAACTGGACTTGAGGCCGAGGAGATCTGCTGCCGGAATCGGAGCCCTGCTGTTTCCTGCGAGGAGCGGGTGACCGCCCTGTGCAGCACCGCAGGGTTGTTGGTCGGCGGAGCGGGGAAAAGGAATGGCTCGGCCGTGCGTACTGCTCCGGGCGACTAAGAGGCGGAGCGCGCCAGTGCGTCGAGACTCGAGACTCGAGAAGACAGGCGGACGACCGCCGGCGGAACAGAGGTGTTCGGCGGCGGGGTGCTTAGCAAGATTGTACTCCAGTAGTGGCTTCGACAATTCGACCCACATGGTCCGTAACTTCTCTGCCTTGCCAGCCCGAAGTACGTATAGTTTTGGGCTCTGGCCTGCTAGGCCTATATTGGGTTGTTTGAGCCCGGAAAGGAAAGATGTTAAACCCTCTAAAAAAAAGGAAAGAGGCTAAAAGAAAAAACGCTAATTTTTTTCATGGTAATGCGTGTCTTATTTATTTACTCCTTCCATTCACAAAAAGATGTCACAACCAAAATCAAATTTGTATGTATCTAGACACTAAATTATGTCTAGATACATGCAATTTTAAGGTCGGTTGTGACATCCTTTTGTGAATGGAGGGAATAAAATAAAGGTAAACCAATGAAAAAAAAACAGTGCCTTCCCCTTCTTTCGACACCAGGGAAGCGACCAACAAAGGGACAGAAGACAGTTCATCTCTTAACCAGAGCTTGACGTGGGTGGCTCTGTTGATTGTTGCTGATAAGCAGTTTTATAGACCTTCAAAGTGGTTTCACATGAAAATAAAAACATTGTTGGACAAGGGCAACATGTCCCCGACATGACATTAAACTCCAGAACTGACACTCCACATGAGGATGGCGTCGAAGGAGAAAACTAGAACTGTCAGCCTCCAACCACAAACCCAACACAGGATACACCATCTTCTAGTTGTCATGTGCGCATCCGTATACTCCTGGATAAAACAGCCTCCCTACTCCACCATGCCGCCGCATCGCAACAATAGGGACAAAGAAAAACGAGAGACACACCTGATGGGATCGCCGCCAAAACTTCGCTGACACCATCAATGAACTCTAAAAAAATTAATTTAAATATCGGCAAGCACATGATGCCACCAATTCCGAGACGTCGCCATGAAGGAGAACGACCGGCGTGAAGTGGAGTTCAGGCATATTTATTTACCAAGGCGCCGCTCCCACCATCCCAACGACGCATCATGCCAATACTATCCTCACCCTTACTACCATATACCAGAACGAAGAAAAAACGGGGGGGCCCTCTCTCCTGCCGCAGAAGCAGCAAGTGAAGGGAGAGCGGCCCAGCTCTTCCGCCGGTGGAGATCGGTTGAAAAAGGTCTCCTCTCCCTGGTCGCCTCTGGCGATGCCTAGGTTTGGATAAAAAGCCTTGCATGCACTTGTTATCACGTCAAAAAACGCTAATCTGATCATCATGGGTTTATATGTTCGATCTGTTTTTTTTTTACACTTAGCAAGACTCACATTTTGTATCACTCTTGGAAGGCCAATTTTTGGAAAGGTCAGGCTAGCCGAGTTTTTTAATTTTCATTTTTCTTCTTGTAAACGAAAAAATAAAAATAAAAGTACATGAAAACTTGAGTACGAAGTACACACTAGTAGGGAAACCCCTACCACTGGCGACTTTTTTTAGCCTACCACTGGCGAATTCGGGTTCGCCAGTACAAAATGGTCAGTGGTAGTTTCTACCGCTGGCCGTCCCCGTGTCGCCAGTGGTACGAAACTGTACCGCTGGCGAACACGGCTCCCGACCGCCAGCGGTAGTTCGCGCAGCGCTGGCGGTGCGCACGACCGCCAGCGGTACGTCCTCCGCTCGCCAGCGGTACAGATGCGTGAGAGGACCTTGAACGTCGTGAGGTTGGGGGCAGGGCCATGTGACAAGGCGTATAAGACTGGACCAAGTTCACCAACTGGTGGAACGGCAAGCTCGTCTTTGAACCAACGCAAGAAAGAGGAGTTGTGCTCTCTGATTATTTCTCCTTCGGTTCTTTGTCTTCTCTGGTCAGTGTACTTCTTTTCGATCATGTTTTTGTGTCGTTGCACCCAAGTATCGACGATTTGAATGTGTTGGAGAGCAACTAAGTTTGCCCTGTTAAAGTCGGTACGTCGACGAGCGTCATCCACATGTATATCCCTCTTGCCATTTATGTGACTTACTCCATCTAGTCTACCAATGTGTTTGTTTACGGGAAAACCAACAGGGTTCTCAAGGTCTAGATAGTTTGTGCAGAAAGAGATGCACTCTTCGGAGAGAAAGCCCTGAACGATACTTCCATCCGGACGGGCCCTGTTTGCGAACATATCCTTTGATGACTCCATTCATCCTTTCGAATGCCATCATGTTGTGCTGGAACAATGGACCGAGATGGATGGTATCGTCCACGATATGGACCAACAGATGCACACATATGTCGAAGAATGCAGGCGGGAAGTACATCTCAATCTCACATAGTATCACAATGATCTCATCATGTAGCCTTGAGAGTTTCTTCACGGTGATTGACTTTTTAGAGATCACGTCGAAGAAGTTACAGAGGGAAAAAAGGGTTTCACGGACGTGCTTGTCCATTATCCCTCGGATCGCGACCAGGAATATCTGAGTCATCATCACATAACAGTCATGAGACTTCATACCGCTGAACTTTTGTTTCTGTGGGTCTAGCCATCTGCTTATCAGAGCTGAGTAACCAAAAGACACATTGACTCCTAGAAGGCACTTCATCAGTTGTTCAACCTCCTTCGGACTTAGAGTGAAGCAGGAGGGTGGGCAGTAATAGTCATTCTTCTTAACTCTTTTAGCCTTGCGGCCGTCTGTCTCCTCATCCGTCGATTGATCATTGTCCGGGCGGCCACCATGAAGGTCTGTCCTTATACCGAGATATATCAGGTCGTTTCTTGCTTTCGTCCCATCTTTCGTCCTCTCCGCCATGTTAAGCACAGTGCCAAACAAACTCTCGAACACATTCTTAGTGATATGCATTAGATCAAGACAATTCGGCGTACCGAGGATTTTCCAGTACGGCAAGTCCCAAAACACGGACCTCGTCTTCCATACACCTAGGAGCGGATCAGGCGCCTTTCTGTTCTTCCCCGGCTCAGGGCACTCTTCCCAATTTTTAAGCAACTCATCGATTTCTTTGCCACTCTTCTTACGGGGAGGTCCCCGGAGCTCATCTTTACCGTTGAAAAGATCTCCACGTCTTCTCCACGGGTCTGCACTGTGAAGCCACCTTCGATGGCCTATAAACACGGTTTTCGAGGACCCTGGATCTCTTTGAAGCTGGTGGAACGTCTGGTCATCGATGTACCTGACGCATCCGTTATGTCCGTGGCACACCTGGCCTGCGACGTATCCGTAGCCGAGTAAGTCGTGCACCGTACAGAGCAAGGCATCTCTCATATCGAAATATTCTTCTGTGTAGGCGTCCCATGTCCTAACGCCTTCATCAGCCCATAATGTGTCTAGCTCGTATTTTAATAGCTTTAGATACAGATTGATGTCGTTGCCAGGTTGTTTCGGACCTTGAATTAGCATGCTCATGTGAATATATTTCCTCTTCATGCATAACCAGGGTGGGAGGTTGTATATCCATACAAACACGGGCCATGTGCTATGTGTGCTGCTCTGGTTACCAAACGGATTGAGTCCGTCGGTGCTCGCACCCAACCTGATGTTCCTTGCATCTGCCGCAAAATTTCTATCTTCAGCGTCTGATGCTTTCCACTGGCTAGCGTCTGAAGGGTGTGTCAGCTTTACCTTTTCACTCCGCTTTGGACTTTTTTTTTTTGCCTCTTCAGCAATTTCTTCTTCCTCTCCGCATGCCAGCGCATGAGCTTTGCTTCCTTTCGGTCAGCGAAATACTGCTGCAGACGTGCAATGAGCGGAAAGTACCATACCACTTTTCGAGGAGCTTTCTTCGTCCCTTGCTTGTATCGATCAGCGTCGCACACCGGACATTTCGTTTTATCCTTATCATCTTCTCGATAGATGTAGCAGTTGTTGATGCACACATGGAATTTCTGGTGCGGTAAATCAAAGGGGCACACGATTTTCTTGGCCTCGTCACAACTCTTTGGACAAGTGTTGCCGTCCGGAAGGACACCGTGCCAGTATTCTAGCAAAGCGTTGACGTTTTTGTCGCTCCATTTGTGTCTTGACTTCATCTGCAAAATATCGAGCGCTACTTTCAAGTGAGACGCCTTATCCCCGCAACCTGGGTACAACTGAGTATTCAAGTTTATCTCCAGTTCCGCTAGCTTAGATTGCTGAGAGTTTCTGAGAAGCAGTTCTTTCAGGTGAGGGTCCTGCAGGATTTCAGTTAGCGTTTGCGTCTCCTCGTCTTCGGTCACATGTTCTTCCGCATCTCCTTCACCATGCACATGATCATCAAACTCTTCGCCTTCTTGCCACACATCGTTATTATTGTTTTCATGCCCTTTATGATCATCCTGATCATTTCCCCCCGGGATTTCATCATCCTCATCATCTATCCACTTAGTGTGGCCATCCATGAAACCACGCATTAGCAGGTGATTCATCAAATCTCCGGTAAAGGGGTTGAGGACAACCACAAGTTTGCATTGCCGACAAGGACATCTTATTGTTTGGCGGCCACTTTCTAGCATGTCTACTGTCGCGTGTCTCAAGTATTTATTCACGACACTTTCACTCATCATGACCATTTTGTCGCATGCACAACGTAAATAATACTATTATATATATAAATATTTCACAATTGACACGACACACCTCCTATTTTTAGCAAGTCATATATGGAGTACCCGAATTTGCCGGAACAGAAGTTAATCGACGTTCTGTCAATCTCAAGGGACTCATGGGTACCTGCAAATTCATCGACAAATGTCGATCGCATTCCGACATCATAAGCATAAAAGTCTCACATTGTACTCCTTTTATCATCTCACAACACAATCACACAATACTTCATATTTATACTCCATTTCATCATTCTCATGACACATAGTCATAAGAATATTTTTGTTTTAGGTAGCCAACTACCTGTGTTAATTGTAAACTTGTCGAAGCCGCGATGTAGATCTAGAGTGTGAGATGTAGATCTAGGGAGATAAAAGGGAAAACTACTTGGTAGAAGTGAATTTGGGTGGAAGATTTTGTTGGATCTATTAAATACACTATTTTTTATTGGCTAAAATGAGAGTATTTGATGGGGAAAATTGGCAAGAAATGGGGAAAGTTCGAGTTAGTAAAGAGAAATAAGTGAGTGAGGTGGTAGGTGGGGTGGTAGGTGGCTGGCGGCTCACTTATTGCTCTTCACAGGTTAGCGCTGGCGAACAAACACCTGGCTTCGCCAGCGGTAACCTGCTGCCTGCGCGGCGCGCGGTCGCGCACATGGTTAACCGCTAGCGACAAACCCAAGTCGTCAATGCTATGTAGGTACCGCTGGCGAACAACGTATATTCGCCAGGGCTACTGCTTACGCCCCTGGCGAGCCCAGGAGCGTGGTCGCCAGCGGTAGTCTGCCCTGCTCCCCCCCCCCCCACCCGCTCGCTCGTAGCGCTGGCCATCTCTATTCCTTGGCCGCCAGCGGTAGTTGAGAAAGCGCTGGCGACCGACTCTCCGGGATCGCCAGCGGTATTAGCACTGACAAACACGTAGCTGTGTTCGCCAGTGGTAGGCTGGCGGCTGTAGGGGTTCTCCTACTAGTGACAAATTCTGTAAGTACAAAAAAAGTATAGAATCTTGAAATACAAAAGATGAAGCACAAAGTAAGACGGAGTATAGTTACAGAAGAGGTAGTACAGTCACATAGAAGGTGGAATACATGTACACAAAATTCGGATTGCACAGAAGATGGAGTACAAATACACATAAGAGGGAGTATAAGTACCTAAAAGGGTGGTACATAAAAACATTAGAGGGGGTAAAAGTTACCAAAAGGATCAAAAGACGGGGTATAGATACACTAAGAAGTCAGAGTACACATATGGCGTAGTGGGTAGTCCGCATAGAAGCGCATAGAAGCACATGCAAACACCCCACATGGTGTCCGCGGAAGGAGAAGCTAACATTCGAAGAGCAGAGAGCGCAGAAGAAGGGAAAACGTGTGAGTCGTACCTTTCCAAAGGTACGCCTTTTTTCTAGTGATTTCACTCACATTTTAATTTTTGAAATATTTTTTAAAAGTTCGTTTGGTTCCATGACATGTATTTTTCTTGCAAAATTTGGCCGCTGGCTACCATACAAGAATTATAAGACAAAAAAAATATCCAGCACGTACAAAAGAGGGCATGTCCACATATGGTGTGTCCTAGACTCCTAGTACACACTTACCAACTGCTAATACCTCGGGGGCGTACTAGTGTACTACTAGAACTTTAGTTTAACATTTATAATTCCTTGCTAAAATCTAAGGAGTTAATAACATTAACCAACACTCATACAATATGTACCTATCATGTGACACAAATTCGTCCAAATTCAATAATGCCTTTGTTCCAAACTAAAAGGCATAATTTGACGGTTAAAATCGATGCATTGACCAATAAGTAGTTTATAGTTTACGTTAGACAAAATAGACGACGTTCTATTCATACTAGTAAAATGCCCGTGCGTTGCAACGGGCAACAATTTTGTTTGCAATATAACTGGCGCTATAGGATTAGTTTATATATTATTTTTTTCCATAACAACTTATTCCATTACGAAGATGAAGAATTTAACAACCGAGTTTTTGTATAACTAAATTAACAACCGAGTTTCTTTCTCTCACGATGCGACCATCATCGTTAACAAATTTAATTCTACCAACAAGCTGAATGGAACTGATGAACAAGGAGTGGCCGAGCCATGCCGCTTGTGGCAGCGGCTCGAGATTGACAAAGCGCTGTAACAATTCTTCTATGTGAAACTGGAGCCTCACTACCTTTGTGGAGTCATCTGTTTCTCTATACGCCGCAGCTGATAGTTTGGTCATAAACTTGCATTTAATCTTCTCACACACCCTAGTCAACATGTGAGATAATTTTCAGTTTGTATTAAGAATGTGGCTAGGTCTGGTGGGGAGCAATTCCCCCGTCTTTTTCGGAAAAAAAAGAATGTGGCTAGATTCAATAAATCTCATTTTCCAGAAATATCTGAATCAGAAAGCTGGCCCGAATCATTCCTCAAAAACTTTCCTGCCATCAACCCTGAGTCTGCGTACACAATACTTTCTCCTGCAAGAGGCCTCGTGGAGTTCCTTGGTTATTCACATGAGCTCGTATTCAGGCTGTTGGACAGGATCTGCTGTCCCCCATATAGAATTTCTTGCACTTTTCAATGCTCTGTCCAACTTTGGTGACCTAAGTAGCAAGCAGCATCAGCTAAACATCAATCGGGGAAAAAGTGAAAAAAAATCAGGGGGAAATCTATCCAGAACCAACGGAGAATTGGACTGCCCACATGTATTCCGATTCGTTCCCTCCTGCACTGGAACGAGCAGCACCGAGTGGCGAACTCAATAATCGTACGCCTTGCGCAGCCGGCGCCGGAACCGCGCCATGTAAAGCCGCACATTCTTCTCCTCCAGGTATACCTTCTTGGTGACCTGCCACCCCTTTGCATTCACGGTGAACGGGTCAGTGAGCACCGGGTCATCGATGGAGTTGTGCTTGTACAGCGAGCTCTCTGATGTAAGAATTTTGTACGGGATGTAGCGCACGCCGTGCCGCAGTGCCGGCTCGCCCGCTCGCCGTAGTAGTTCTCGGCGGCCAAGTAGGTGTCGAGCGACACCACCTGGATGAACATGGAGCCCGGGCGCATGAAGAGGAACTGTGTCATGGCGACGCCGTGCACGCAAACCATCACGTCCGACCCGTCCAGGACGCGGTACATCTGCGCAAGCTCCGTGTCCGACCGCGGTTGCAGCAACTGCTCGCGGAACCCAGCCCTCGTCGCCTCGCTCACCAGCTCGGCCTTGTTCTCGATCGCGTGCGGGTTCTGCATGGGACATGATCACCTGTCTCGGCTTGTCCTTCCCGACAGCTGTAGCGCGCCGGATCTTCATGCCTCCGCTGCTCTGAGGGTACCCTTTCTTCGCTTCCACCATTGCCTTGGTGTCCGTATTCAGAGAGGTCACGAGAATCTGGGAGGTGAAGAGTCTAGCTTTGTGCGTGAGCAGGGACGAAGCAGGCCGAAGGCGTAGACGGTTTTTTCTCGGTCGCGCGAGGCTCCAGTTTTTGTACCGATCGGAATCGTGCGTGCGTGGCTCCCTTTTTTGCTTCGGCTTTTCTAGCGAGCGGATCGTGCTTGCGAGGCCCGATTTTTTTACCGATCGGAAACGTGTGGTGGCTGGATGCGACTTACCACGCTCGATCCCTTTTCGCTTAAGCAGGGGTATAACCGGAAAATTAAAAAAACGTACCAACCATCACCTGAAGGCATATTATATAGTAGAGAAGAGATTCTCTATATTCATAATAGATAAAGTTCCCGAGGCATCAGCTGCTGTTTGGACGGCAATTTGATTGGCTAATTTACGCCATGCATGTACATAAATCCCCGTGTGATTGCTGACAGATAAACCCATATGCATGCATGGTGCATGCACATACAAACGGATGAAACCGGTCGGCCGGATGAAGTAAACCTTTCAAAGGGTCATGTCCCTTTTGCAATTCCAAGCAAGTGCATTTTAGCCTATATCCTGTCGATCGCGTGCGTATGCGAGCTTGCCTATCTTGGACAAAACCTAAGCTTTACTCCATCGATTGACCAGAACAAATAAACTAAGAGAATTAACAAATATTTGTACTTTGGAGAAGTCCTGCATCGAGCTATAGCTATGTAGCAGTATAAATACTAGCAGCCGCAACTCACAGTGGCATGCAAACCTAGCCTCTTCCAAGCTTAATCACACATATACACCTTCCAAAAAAAACATAAACGTACGCCGTCCGGCCAGCGCAAAGCTTATTCAGCGACGATGGAGTACTACTCGTCGAAGCTAGCCTGGTCCTTGGTTCTCGCGTTCGCCATGGCTACCGCCTTCGGTACGCCGTGCGCGGCGCAGAGCGCTCCGTCGGACTTCGTGAGCCTCCACAACACGCCGCGCGCGGCCGTGGGCGTCGGGCCGGTGACGTGGAACGCCACGGTGGCGGCCTACGCGCAGAGCTATGCAGACTTGCGCAAAGCCGACTGCAACCTCGTGCACTCCGGCGGGAAGTACGGCGAGAACCTCTTCTGGGGCTCCGCCGGCAAAGCCTGGAACGCGTCCGACGCCGTGACCGCGTGGACCTCGGAGAAGCAGTACTACAACCACGCGACCAACACCTGCTCGGCGCCGTCGGGTAAATCGTGCGGGCATTACACACAGGTGGTGTGGCGATCCTCCACGGCTATCGGATGCGCCCGCGTCGACTGCGACAGCAGCCACGGCGTCTTCATCATCTGCAGCTACAACCCGCCGGGCAACTACGTCGGGCAGAGCCCATACTAGATTAACATAACTAGTATAATGCCCGTGCGTTGCAACGGGCTAAAAGTAAATCGAACAGATTATGTTTTCAAGTAAACCATGATTTTATGTTTTGTCAATATTTTAGAAGTACGCCGGCTTTCTCTTGTATTTCAATTCCTTACATGTCCCATTATACAACAATCTTCACAAAATAAATAAAAAACACAACTTTCTTTTTTTCCTTGTATACAGCATGGGCATCCAAAAGTATTATATTATCATGCAGAAAAACATTTGTTAAATTACATATAAAAATACTTTTCGTTTGGTATCGCACATATTTCCAAAACCATTTACAACCAAATTAATCTTAGAGTAAGAAAATATAAGTGCAAGTTGGAGTAACCTGAACCAACTTAAACTGAATTTGTGCTCGGGTTCAGATTATAAAGAAAAGTCGGCATATCGTTCATATTTGGCCCATATGAACGGTTAAACGCCCGGCAAAACTCGTTGGCCGCATGCCTTGTCTTGCTGCCGACTTGCCGAGGGACGTATATATTAGTTTGGATGGAGGCATGGGAATACATGACGCAAGGGCATTAGCTTGTTGGCATATGCACAATTGCACAGCTTGAAGCTCGTGTCTTTGCTTGTATCTGCTAATGTTCTTGTGGCCATGCTCGCCTAGCTAGGCAATCGGCTGCTCACGTCCGGCCGGTACCTGCAGTCCTGTACGCCGTAATGAGAGCGGCAAGGGCAAAGTCAGCAACTCAGCACCGGCATAGGGGATGACTTCAGTAGCTAGAAAGTATGCCCGACGCTAGACAGGAGGTAGCCTTCTCGGCCGTGGTCATCTCTTCCATGACGATGTTGGCTGCAACAACGGACATGGCGAGGTCCTGCGCGCGGTGGCTGGCGACGTGCCGGCGAACTTGGCTGGCAGGCACCTCCAATGATAGGCTAGACGATGAGCTCCAATGCGATGCTGTGGCCGTGTGGCGTACGTACAGCTAGCTTGCCGAGCGTTGAACATCCCGGCAACCACTCGATCGTGGCGTAGCACAAGAACGTGACAATTCCTCGCGGCCATGGCTTTCAACTTGATCTGTCCGCTCCGTTCCTCTCCGTTTGTGACTCGACGTGACGCAATTTCTTCGCCGTTGCCGGCCGTGAGGCTGCGCAGAGGGCGCACGGGTCTTCGACCACGATCCCACGCGGCGGCGGCGCGGTTCTTCGAACACGATCCCATGCGCTCCCCGCCCACGCCTCCGACACACGACTGCCATGGCCTGCGCCTCGAGTTGCTCGCCGCCCCGGCCGGACCTGCTCATCTCTCGTACTCAGCTGTATGATTTCTCTTCGTGGCGATGTCTATCACGCAAGCCTCCAGCAATCAAGCTATCAATCAGTGTGTTTGGACTCCAATTAGAATACGAAACGATTCGTGATGGAGTTGGACTGATTTGTGGGCTGCATAGTACGTACCAGTTACCACCACCCACCCGACTTACCACACGAAACCTACCATCACGGCAGCTACCAATATTATAGTATAGATTAATGGAGCAAGAGGCATGCATACATCTATACGTATGCCTCAAGGAATAAGTGATGATCTACTTGTGACGTGATAACCTATGATGTATGATATATACAATATGGCGTTTTTCATCTTAACTATTACTACTACTGTAAGTTCTTCAGGACGGTCTGTAACACCCGGCCCACCCTGGGCCGAGCCTATCACCTGGTAGGCCTCTAGGATCTCTAGACTGGCCCCACAGATCAACACCAGTCTTTTCTGCGCACTTTGTGCTCACTCATGTGCACCCGGGAAGTACTTCCCGGTCGGTCACCCATCCTTGAGAGTGCTCTGGGCCAAGCACGCTTAACCTCGGAGTTCCTTCCAGATGAGCTTCCGAAAAAAAGTTGCAACTTGTTGACATGAGTATTCTACTAATCTTATTAAGCTCTGAGCCAGGATCTCACATCCTTCCCCCTTAGAAGACCGACGCCCTAGTCGGTCAGCCCCCAGTCCAGGAACTTTCCCTCTTGGTACACGTCGGTCAGCCCCTAGTCTACGAACTTCCCTTCTTGGTACACGTCTGTGCGTCCAGTGCTGGCACATGCTCCACATGTCCGCGCCCCTGACCCCCTGATTACCCCAAGAGCAGGGGATCACTGTAACACCTCTCAATGTGGAAGTAAAGTATCGATCCGCATGAGTAAGAAGGAAAAGTTATCTATTCCCTACAACTAAAGTGTCACAAGTTTTAGTTGATTATGCACTAAACAAGTTTAAAGAACAAGGTGGTTGATTTGATGGATGGAAGTTTAATGTAACAAAGCAAGAATGTAAAAGTGTCCCAATCCTCTTCAATGCAAGAGGACAAGACAAAGGTTTTCTCTTATAGGAACAATTGGACATGGGTTTATGGGTTCACTTAATCCTCTCTCTCATCTACGGTGATTATCATGTTGTAGATAAAGTACACACAATTATCATGTTTTAATGGTAGCTTATAACGGCTATATGTCCTAAAACACATAGTTGAAAGAAGTACTCATTTGTGTTGCTAGGTCATCCTCGTAAGGCTAGCGTGGTTGCTGTCACTCCCACATCATACTCTTCCTTTTTACCCCTAGATAAAGGATGTTGGGCGGTACTGTGTCACTCAAATACCTATGCCGTGTCACATCGGCCATCCCGTACCTACATACATCATACTTCTTAATGGACAACATTCTTAACACTAGTGCAATGATTCATATTTCGTGTGTGTGACCACATCTCTCTTATCTATCTACACTTGGTGGTGTCAATCACCTCATGACAAATATAAACAAGGCATTATGAATAAATCAAATCATCACATGCATCATAGAATATCTCCAAAGTATGACAAGTCATAAAAGTTCCAACACAACGGTAAATGCATAACAAATCATCTCATACCACAATATCCACCATAGGAATTATATAGATGACCGTAATCATGTTCAGCAGCTCAAACGGTACTAATTAGTGAAGCTCAAAGAGAGAAGAGATACATAAGTTACCACCACAAACCCAAGTCCAGGGGGTGGACTACTCCCCCTTCATCATGGAGACGGTGGAGAAGTCGTTGGAGAAGATGGAGACCACCCCGGCAGCTCCCCGCCGGAGTTTTCCCCCTCCAATCTGTAGCTCCAGGTCTCTGTTTCGGTGTTTCTGTGTTTCGGCGGCGCTCCTTTCAGAGAATGTCGGGGGACTATTTTTATAGGCGGTTTTAGGTCAAACCCGAGTCGGTGGAGAAAAGATCGACGGCAACGGAGCATCGAGACCCAAGTTGAGGGGTCCCACGCGACCAGCTACAGGGGCCGTGTGGGCCCACCTCTTTTGGCCTCGGGTCTCCGCTTGTTCGCTTCTTTCGCCCCCAAATCTTCTTCCTTCCAAATATTAACGCTCGTAAATTTGCAGGTCATTTGGACGTCGTTTGGGTCCCTGAAACATTAAAGGAAAGAAATAGGGTTTTCTGCCTGCGCAGGGTTAATTCCATAAAAATAGGAAATAAATATAATATTCCCAAAAATCATTATAAAACATTAATATAACCCTTATATGATGCAAATATGATTGGAATACAAGTAATATAGTGCAAAGTTCATGTATGCATTTACATGCATCACCCGCACACGCCCGTGTTGCCACGAAGGTCAGCTCTGATACCAAATGTAACACCCCGGCCCACCCCCAGGCCGAGCCTGTCACCCCTGGCAGCCCTCTAGGATCTCTAGACTGGCCCCACAGATCAACAGTACCGGTCTTTTCTGCGCACTTTGTCCTCACTCATGCGCACCCGGGAAGTACTTCCCGGTCGGTCACCCAACCTTGAGAGTGCTCCGGGCCAAGCATGCTTAACCTCGGAGTTCCTTCCAGATGAGCTTCCGGAAAAGAAGTTGCAACTTGTTGACATGAGTATTCTATTAATCCTATTAAGCTCTGAGCTAGGATCTCACACGGTCCCTCTTGTAAATTATCGTCCTTACAAATCTCTGTCGCCAATACAAACGTTTTCTATTTGCACATTGGAAGTGAGCAATTTATTTTACTGTTGCCTACAAAACTACACATGCATTTCTAGACATATAATTTTTTTTAAAGGTAGAATTGCGAGGAAGTCAATTAAAGAAAATAGGGAAAGGGGTCACAAACACAAATATTTGTTTTGATTTACCAGTCGCGCTATAATTTAGCGCGCCGCTGTCGCGCTTTATCAATCGCGCTAGAATTAAGCGCGCGGAAACAACAATTGATCCACAACATACAACCGGGAAGATCAAACAAATACCAAATAAATCAACAATAAATAGTCTAATTATTATTACAACACAAACAAATTGTTTTCTCAAATACAAATAGTTCACCAAACAATAGAATGAATTGTTCAACAAACATACATCTTAAACAATAGAATGAATAGTTCATCGAACATACATCAAACTCATTGTTGCCCATGCCATGTCCACCACTCCTCGATTAGACCCTTTTGAAGCTCATCATGCGTTCATTGCGTCGAATGGCATGATAAGATGCCACAAAGCGAGCTGTCCTATGTGCCCTCCTCCGCACTTGCACGGGATGTCCCAACTCGTAGTGAGTGTAGTCCAATTCTTGACCACGCTCATTCTCAATGATCATATTATGCATGATCACACAAGCGGTCATGATGTACCAGAGCATGTCTTGATCCCAAAATCTAGCCGGCCTCTCACAATAGAAAACTGGGCTTGCAAAATCCAAAATGCTCTCTCCACATCTTTCCTAGCCGTCGCTTGAGCATTGTGAAAATCAAGCATTTTCTTACCTTGTGGATTCTTAACCGGCTTCACAAATGTTTGCCACCTTGGGTAGATGCCATCTGCAAGATAGTAGCCATAGTTGTATATGTATGGCCATTTGCTACAAACTCCACCGGGCAAGTTTGACCTTTTGCAATCTAATTTAAACTCTAAACTAAAATGCACCAAATTCATCAAAGTAAAAGTTCATATCTAAAATATACCTTGGAACTGTTTTGTCAAACACCTTGCGCGCATGGAGATGCGCGCCGGCGGGGTGGCGGCGACGAGGGGATGCGTGTTGGAGGGGTGACGGCGACGAGGGGGTCGGCGAAGCAGCGGCGGCACGCTTCAAGCGCCGGAAGCGCTGGAAGTGTCGGCGGCGTTGGTGAAGGCCCGGCTCGATTCAATGCCGCGGTGAGCTCCGCGCGGCCATATATATAGCGGCGGCGCGCTGGGGAGTAGCGGAGCCAGCGCCGCCGACAAGTAAATCGACCGCGAGGTTGCCGGAGAAGATGGGGAAGAGATACGAGCGGCAGGAGAGTTCAGATCTGGCGGTTGGTAGCTCGCACCAGATTTCCCTTTCGTCCCACGCGCTGGAATGGCCGCTCCAAATTTGGTGTCAAAACTACTGCTTGGCAACGCGTGTTGGACACTTTTTCGCGCGCGAAGTCTTTTGACGCTGCCGGTGGAGGAGTGGATTTGGCACGGCGCGCTATAGTGACCATTTTTCGGCGCGGGCTCCAATTTGGAAGCTTGTTGGAGATGCTCACCAGTTGGACCAGAGAAACTCCAAACGTGGGCAGAACCCATAGGTACATGGAATGAGCTCTTGGAGCTTCCGGTCGACATAACGGCTGTTTTTTTGCCCTGGAAAAGTCTATACCCGTTATTTCCGACAAAGTTCATGAACAAGAACAATGAAGAGTCAAGTTCCCACAAAAACAGATTTTCTACAACACATATGGTGCGCAACACGTACCTCGACCGTCCGTAACCACGATTGAATGGTTAAGATTTTACATTGAATGAGTTGAAAGTTCAACACATTAAACGACAAATCTCAGCCGTTCAATCACACAAACGGACGGCTAGAGATAGGGGTTGTGCACCCTATCAGTGTGGTACTACCAACAGCGAGACAAAGACATGTCTGAAAATAATTTCCTGCCAGTGTGAGTTTGTTGGAGATTTTCTGGTGATTTTCTCGAGTGAGACTTGTGGAATTTTTGTAAGGTTTTTTTTCCTCTTCCTTGCCAAGTATCCCTCTTGATAGTTGATGCATGTAAAATGCACACATGAACTTTGCACTATATCACTCATATTCCAATCATATTTGCATCATATAAGGGTTATACCACTGTTATTTAATGATTTTAGGAAATAAAATAATTGTTTCCTATTTTTATGGAATTAACCCTGCGCAGGCAGAAAACCCTATTTTTTTCCTTTTATGTTTCAGGGACCCAAACGTCGTCAGAAAAATATGGAAAAATATGGAGGTCATTATTTTGGAAGGAAGAAGACGTAGGGCGAAGGAATCAAGCAAACGGAGCCCGCAAGGCAAAAAGGGGGTGGCCCACGTGGCCACTGTACCTGGCCACGTGGGGCCCACCAATTTGGGCCTCGGAGCTCCGCAGTCGTCGATCTTTGCTCCACCACCTTCGTCTTGACCTAAAAACGCCTATAAAAGAAGTCCCACGGCGTTCTCGAAAACAAGCGCCGCCGAAACACAGAAACACCGAAAGAGAGATCTGGAGGTGCAGATTGGAGGGGGGAACTCCAGCGGGGCGCTGCCGGCGTGGTCTCCATCTTCTCCATTTGACATCTCCACCGTCTCCATGATGAAGAGGGAGTAGTCCACCCTCTAGACTATGGGTTTGTGGTGGTAACTTATGTATCTCTCCTCTCTTTGAGCTTCACTAACTAGTACCGTATGAGCTGCTGAACATGATTACGGTCATCTATGTAATTCCTATGGTGGATATTGTGGTATGAGATGATATTTGTTATGCATCTACTGTTGTGTTGGAGTTTTTATGATTTGTCATACTTTGGAGATATTCTATGATGCATGTGATGGTTTGATTTATGCTTAATGCCTTGTCTATCCTTGTCATGAGGTGATAGACACCACCAAGTGTAGATAGATGAGAGAGTTGTGGTCACACACACGAAATATAAATCATTGCACTAGTGTTTAGAATATTGTCCATTAAGAAGTATGATGTATGTGGGTACGGGATGGCCGATGTGACACGGCATAGGTATTGAGTGACACAGTACCGCCCAACATCCTTTATCTGGGGGTAAAAAGAAAGAGTATGATGTGGGAGTCACAACAACCACGCTAGCCTTACGAGGGTGACCTAGCAACACAAATGAATATTTCTTTCAACTATGTGTTTTAGGACATATAGCCGTGATAAAAACTACCATTAAAACATGACAATTGTGTGTACTTTATCTATAACATGATAATCACCGTAGATGAGGGAGAGAGGATTAAGTGAACCCTTGTCCATTGTTCCTATAAGAGAAAACCTTTGTCTTATCCTCTTGCTTTGAAGAGGATTGGGACACTTTTACATTCTTGCTTGGTTACATTAAACTTCCATCCATCAAATCAACCACCTTGTTCTTTAAACTTGTTTGGTGCATAATCAACTAAAACTTGTGACACTTTAGTTGTAGGGAATAGATAACTTTTCCTTCTTACTCTTGCGGATCGATACTTTACTTCCACGTTGAGAGGTGCTATAGTGATCCCCTGCTCTTGGGGGTAATCAAGTACTTTTCTTGCGCCGTTGCCGAGGAGCGTAGCGCTTAAGTTTCTATTCTTGTGTACACTAGACTAAGCTTGGGGAGGTTCCTTTAAACTTGTGGTTGTAAGTTCCTCATTACTTTTGCTATGGTTTTTTGGATGATTATACACCTGAGGAACTTGAAACATGTACACTTGAGGAACTTAAATATTAAAAGAAGCTGATTATTTCTTTTCTCAAGTAGATGCTTATGTTATTAAACTTAAAAAAATAACTCTTGCTGCCATGGAAAGAACTAATATTTTTTAGGAAGAGGATGGTGAAAACATAAGCTTGGAAGAGGAAGAATGTGAAGAAGAGGATAAAAACCTAAGCTTGGGGATGCCCATGCAATCTCAAGAAGATGCTGAAAAAGATGAACAACTGGAGAATGAAGAGTTGGATCCCCCAACTTCACCATCAACATATGATAGTAACACTCAAACTCAAAAACCTTTTGTTAGTAAACTTATTGATAATAATGAGGAGTGTTGCTTAAATATGTTATATGATAATGCTTTAGATGATGGTCCTATGCTTATTGATAATCCTCCATGTTTAGAACTTGTTACTACTTTATGTGAGGATAAAAATGATATACTTGCTGTTTGTGAAAATACTCTTACTAATGAGAGTCCTACTTTGTTCCTGAATTCTCCTAATAACACCATAGAGGAGAAATTTGCTTATGTTGAGAAATACTTATGTGGTTTGCAATTATCTTTAGTTCCAAATCTTTGTTGCAACCATGATATTAAACTTGATATTGATCTTAATAACTATTTTGAAAGAGGGAAGCATGCTAATGAATTCCAAAATAAATTTAATGATCCTCTTTATGTGCCTAAATTATCTAAGTTGGAAGATTATTGGTTATATGGTTGAATACACTTCTACTACTTGCAACTATTATGAGAGAGGAGGTGATGAGAACCCTCTTTATGCTACTAATAATTATGGGCTGCAAGTAACTATGTTAATATGCATTGGAAAACTTCTATTTATTATGATTCATTCATATACAAATGCCAATGCATAGAAAGAAAGTTAGACTTCGTTGTTATTACTTTTGTGTTTTGTTTTCTCTCTACTAGGTTTCAACTTGACTATTATTTTATTGGCTTGAGAGCACATGGGATCCTGGTATTATGCATGAAACACTTCTCAAAGATCAAGAGGACAACCACTCAAGCTTGGGGATGCAAGCCACCTCACTCCAACTTCTTAATAACAAGTAAGTAAGCCTAGCTATATGGCTATAAAGAAAGCGCTTTGCGGGAGGCAACCCGGTTTTTTTATGTGTGATTTTCTTTGTGTCCTCTTGCTGTATCAAGAGAGTTTGTTTTTAGTTTAGTTTCTGGAGTTTTTAATAAAGTGCCAAGTTTTACCCATTTTGGTCTTGAAAAGTTGCTTATAGCGTTCGGAGATTTTATTCCTGCACGAATCTGTGCACGGTATGATTTTTAATTCTTATTCTGTAACTCCGAATGAGCTCATATTTGAACTGTAGTTGCAACTTTTCATCCTCTGTATGCATGAATTTTTGCAGAATTTTTCGGCAAAGTTTGGTAGGGTAGAAAAATACGTTTTGCTGCTGCTGTTTTTCTGGACAGATTCTGTCCCATTTTGTTTTATGCATGTTTTGAACTTTTATCTTGAATCTTTTTGATTCAAATGAGTTTATGAGTAGGCATACAACATATATACTTTCTGGACATTCATATGATGTTTGTTTAAGGATTATATGCAGCAAGAAACCTATTTGTTTATCACTACTAATGCACCCCACAGAAAAGAAATGGGAGAAACGGTGTTTTGAAGTTTTTTCACAGGGATTGGAGGAGATGCACCAAGAGCTATCCAAGGATGGTGAAGACCATAAGCTTGGGGATGTGAAGACAACCCCACTGGACCTACACACTCTCGGTTTGCACACGTCTAACTTCTGTTTTTCGATCGAAACACTTTATCGCATAAACTTGGAGCGTCTTTTTGTTTGTTTTTGTTTGATTGTTATTTTGTGAGACCACCACACTATCATTTATATGAGAAAGAGCTACTGGAAATATGGGTTGAAATATGTTGGATGCTTTTATATTGGGAAAAGGGATGTTTGAGTTGATTTTTAATGATACATATAGTTGCATGATTCATGAGCTTGTTTATGAGTAATAATTTGCAAATGCTTTATCAAGAGCTATCACTTATTCATGTTTTGATGCTGAAAGTTATTTTACTTGTTTAACATGGATTAGTTAGTTCTATGGACACTCATGCATGCATCTAGATGGTCAACTTTCTCCCTCTTGCTAGCCCAAAATTCCAACAAGTAAAAACTTGTTTCCAACACCTTCAACCAAAGTTATTCCAGTGAGTCCACCATATCTACCTATGCTTTATGCTATTCCGAGTATGTATATCATGATATTTGTGTTATCTATACCTCTGAATGAAAATGTTTATGTTATTGATTGTTATGGGAAAAGTTGGTTATATAGCTCTCACGAACTTGATGCACACTTTACTTTTATTGCATAAATAAAACATGACCCATTGTGATTAAGATTATGATGCTAGTGGCTTGATAAATGTCGAGGTTGGGAGTTAGCCCATATGTGCTGTCACATGCAAAGCTTTCAACATGCTCCTTCATTCATTTAGTTGATATCATGTACTTTTGTTTATGGATGCCTATCATGGTGAAATGAGGTGGAAATGAAGTAGTTTAAATGAGTTTGTATAAATGGTTAGAGAGACGCCTGGGCCGCTAATCTAAGCCATGCATCATTCATGGTGGAAATTTACTTACATGCTATGGTGAACCGTCTGTGATGCACCTTATAATAAAAAGCTATTCCAATGGTAAATAAAAAGGGTGTTGAGGTTGTTCATCTTGTTTGTTTGTCTTGTCATTTTGATATGGGCTTGTTCCATATCCTGGGACAAGAGGTACCCCAGTTGACGCTCTTGATGATACTATTATTACTTACAATGATATATAACTTGAACTTGCTTTTTTCCTAAGTTGAGTAATCATGGTGTAGGTACTTGTATTCAAGGGGCATGAGACACCTAACCTTTACTTTGTCAAGCACACTACTCATATTTGCTTTCACATTAAACTTTAATCATTCAAGATGCTATGATAGGGGTAATGAGAGCTTGACACCAAGAATTCCACATTGCAATCATTAACTTAAGTAGAAGAGTTTGGAAGTTAGATGAAACTTATGCATGCTTTACCTCTACTCACATATACATCTTTCCAAAGTGTCCACCTTTTATATTCAGATTTTCATCTACACTCTATGACCAATGTAGGATGTTCTTACTTATCATTATGCATACATGTGGTCCATATTACTATCTTCTATGTTACACTTTGTGAACTATCATTGAACATCCTTGCATTGAATACTTGATATCACTTCATAAACTATTTTGCATATTGCTACTCCTTTGAAGAATGAATCATTTGACTCTATGTAGCAGTAGCAATCATCTTTGATATCCATTGTTAGTGCTATATTGCAAAGCCCATGTTAGTTTTATCACCTTCATACTCGAGGACGAGTATTGGTTAAGCTTGGGGATGTTGATGCATGTAAAATGCATACATGAACTTTGCACTATATCACTCATATTCCAATCATATTTGCATCATATAAGGGTTATACCACTGTTATTTAATGATTTTAGGAAATAAAATAATTGTTTCCTATTTTTATGGAATTAACCCTGCGCAGGCAGAAAACCCTATTTTTTCCTTTTATGTTTCAGGGACCCAAACGTCGTCAAAAAATATGGAAAAATACGGAGGTCATTATTTTGGAAGGAAGAAGACGTAGGAGCGAAGGAATCAAGCAAACGGAGCCCGCAAGGCAAAAAGGGGTGGCCCACGCGGCCACTGTACCTGGCCGTGTGGGGCCCACCAATTTGGGCCTCGGAGCTCCGCAGCCGTCGATCTTTGCTCCACCGCCTTCGTCTTGACCTAAAAACGCCTATAAAAGAAGTCCCACGGCGTTCTCGAAAAGCGCCGCCGAAACACAGAAACACCGAAAGAGAGATCTGGAGCTGCAGATTGGAGGGGGAAAACTCCGGCGGGGCGCTGCCGGGTGGTCTCCATCTTCTCCATCGATTCTCCACCGTCTCCATGATGAAGAGGGAGTAGTCCACCCTCTGGACTATGGGTTTGTGGTGGTAACTTATGTATCTCTCCTCTCTTTGAGCTTCACTAATTAGTACCGTATGAGCTGCTGAACATGATTACGGTCATCTATGTAATTCCTATGGTGGATATTGTGGTATGAGATGATATTTGTTATGCATCTACTGTTGTGTTGCAGTTTTTATGATTTGTCATACTTTAGAGATATTCTATGATGCATGTGATGGTTTGATTTATGCTTAATGCCTTGTTATCCTTGTCATGAGGTGATTGACACCACCAAGTGTAGATAGATGAGAGAGTTGTGGTCACACACACGAAATATAAATCATTGCACTAGTGTTTAGAATATTGTCCATTAAGAAGTATGATGTATGTGGGTACGGGATGGCCGATGTGACACGGCATAGGTATTGAGTGACACAGTACCGCCCAACATCCTTTATCTGGGGGTAAAAAGAAAGAGTATGATGTGGGAGTGACAACAACCACGCTAGCCTTACGAGGGTGACCTAGCAACACAAATGAATATTTCTTTCAACTATGTTTTTTAGGACATATAGCCGTCATAAAAACTACCATTAAAACATGACAATTGTGTGTACTTTATCTATAACATGATAATCACCGTAGATGAGGGGGAGAGGATTAAGTGAACCCATGAACCCATGTCCATTGTTCCTATAAGAGAAAACCTTTATATTGTCCTCTTGCTTTGAAGAGGATTGGGACACTTTTACATTCTTGCTTGGTTACATTAAACTTCCATCCATTAAATCAACCACCTTGTTCTTTAAACTTGTTTAGTGCATAATCAACTAAAACTTGTGACACTTTAGTTGTAGGGAATAGATAACTTTTCCTTCTTGCTCCTGCGGATCGATACTTTACTTCCACATTGAGAGGTGCTATAGTGATCCCCTGCTATTGGGGGTAATCAATAGTACGACATACTTATTACTTAAGAAATTAGAAAGTATATTTTTAGGTAGCCTATAAATTTTTTCAATTTTCTAGGGGTCACCATTGTCCATTGGTATTACCCACTAAACTAGATAAATTAAAACTTGAGACACTTAGCAATGGTTCATTACTTAAATGCATTTTCCATTGAAGGATTATATATGTATATCCACAATTACAAAAAACGTATATGTACACCTCTACTGATAGAAATGTCCAACAAGGATAGTTTATATAATCGTAGAAGTTAAGATTGTACTCCAGTAGTGGCTTACCATGCTCTATTCTCATCCTCAGTATGGAGCAAGATATATTTATGCCTGCAATATACAAAGGACAAGGAGTAAGGAATCTAAGGTATCGAATCTAAAATGAACTTGGACATATCATTTTTAAAGATAGTTTGATGAAGAACTTGGAGCGTCTTTTATTTGCTTTCTTTATTTCGGTTTGATTTTTGTTTGTCTTGAGACCACCACTATCATTTATACATAAGAGAGCTACTGGAAATTTGGGTTGATTTAAGTTGGATGCTATTGAAAAGATTGGGAAAGGGATGTTTGAGTTGATTCAAAAAGATACATATAGTTGCACGATTCATGTGCTTTTTAATGAGTATTAATTTGCAAGTGTTTTATCAAGAGCTATCTTTTATTCATGTTTTCATGCTGAATGTTACTTTACTTTGTTTAACATGGATTGGTTAGTTCTATGGACACTTATGCATGCATTTAGACGGTCAACTTTCTCCCTCTTGCTAGCCCAAAAATTCAAACAAGTAAAAACATGTTTTCCAACACCTTCAACCAAAGTTTTTCCAGTGAGTCTAATTCATTTGTCTTATAGGGGGGTTTTGTGTTATCATCTCCACAGGGATCGACAAGGTTATGATGGTTCTAAGGGTTGCAGAAGCTAAACCAAATCTTCAGGTTATTATGTTTCCAACAGAAAAGTAAAGGTTTTCAAATAAAAAGGTTTAAGAACTAAGGTTCAGAATTTAACTTGCTGCTTCTGGGTTGTCAATCCAGTTGCTGGCAAGGATCCAAGCAAGGTTTAGACAGGGAACAAGAATTACTCGAACAGCTTGCAGAGACTAGTCATGCAAGCAAGGGTTTTTAGCAGGTTTTAGGCAGGAGAAAAATGCATAACACAAAGATCACTGCTTTCTGGGTTGTCAAGCCAGATCACGAGTGAGTTAACAAGCAAAGGGAGGCTAGGGACAGAATTACAACACTCAGTGTGCAGGGACTAGCCTTACACACACAGATCAAGACACACAGCAGGTAAAACATGCAAATCTTCAGGTAAAACAGAGAACTGTGTCACTCAATTCACTGTAGCAACCAATATTACAAGCTCTACTTGCAGATGGATGATCTACGAGTTTCGCACAGGATTACACAAGAAAGTGGAGAGAAGTCTTTAGCTTTAGCTCAAAGAGACCCTAGTCGAAGCAGAGGAAGCAGAGGGGTGGAAGAAGAGTTGCAGATCATGAGCTTCTGGTCACCAAGGCTTTGTACTTCTTCTCCTGATCATCTTGTGCATCTTGTTCATCTTCTTGTTCTTGCGCTGGTTCTTAGAGTTCTCGGTGTTCTTGGTTGGTGGTGGAAAGGTGTAGTGGAGTGGAGTGAATGGCGGAGAATGGCGAGTGGCTGGCGAGCCGAGAGTGAGAGAATGGCGGAGAATGGCGAGTGGCTGGCGAGCCGAGAGTGAGAGAATGGCGGAGAATGGCGAGTGGCTGGCATGCCGAGAGTGAGAGAATGGCGGAGAGAGATGCTCTGTGGTGGTGGTGGCTTTATACACCTTTTTCCATTTGTGGTGGAGGTGTGGTACGAGTTGATGGAGAGGGAAGCTTCCTCTGCCACAGCTCACAGTGCACATGGCATGTTTCTCTCGTTTTCACCTTTTTGCCTTTATGCCTTTTGTGGTTTCCTGGATCTCCAAGTTGATCTTCTTTCCCTTTCTATGATTCAAACTTATTTGAATGGCTTCTTCTCTTCTCTTGTGGTCTTTTGAAGATTATGTGTCTTTGCGCACTGAACTGCAAAATGAGTGAAAAGCAATATCAAATGGGGATATTTGCAGTTATGGATATAGAAACAGTGAGGTTTTTGAGGTTTTAGGTCTGTGAATTATGCATATAAATGATGGTGATCAAACCCCCAGACTTAAACCTTTGCTTGTCCTCAAGTAAAGAAAATAGGATACAAATGAGAACAAGCAGAATATGAATAGTGCAAGGTTCTGAAAACTTAGCAGTTCATTCTAATTGGATTCAATGCAGTTCTGTTTACTATTTGAGCAAGTGCTAGTTTGGAAACAAGTTTCAAATAGCCGAATTTAACCATTTCTAAGTTCAAATGCTCGGGATTAGTATGATAAGACAATTTGCACAGAAATGGAATATAAATGATCCAGAAGATAGCCATAATGCAAGAATACATGCTTAGTCAGTGCTTCACCTACTACTGTTCCAGGGAACATAATAGGCTAATGCTGCAAGGATGCATGAATTAGTTAGTTAGTGTTAGGAAGATACTTGTTTTGTTAGTTAGTGCGTCACAAGCTACCATCCCAGGATCATAGCTGCTAATGCAAAAATTGTTGCTTTAAGATTCAGTTAACTTTTTCTTAGTTAGTGCGTCACATACCCCAATCCCGAGATTGTGGTTGCTAATGCAAAAAGTTGTTTGCTGTTACCACATTTTCAGTTAGTGTTAGTGCTTCACAAATCACTATCCAGAGATATTGATTGCTAATGCCAAAAATGCAAAAGTGCAAGGATGGAGTTAGTAAATGGCTCTAAAATGGATCATATAGTTCAGTTTCATAGCAAATGGCATTGTCAAGTATTCCACAAGTATTTGAATAGAGAAATATGCTAATTCTGTTTTGAAAAATGGATCTGAACATAGCCTTTGCAAGAGTAATAAACAGATACAATGCATGATTCACAACAGCATGTAGTGCTATTTAATCAGAACAGAGCAAAACCATAAAAATTTCTGTAACAGCCATAAAATTGCCAAATTGATCATAACTGAAACATGGCATAATAATATTATTCATGCTGTGAATAAGGTATAAAAGATAGGAATGTTTCCACCTGGTGATTGCTGCTGCCTCTTGCTTCATGATATCATAGCCAAGACTTCTCCACTTCTTTTTATTCAAAATCTAAAAAACAAAGACAAAAAAGAAAAACACAAACAAAAACATAACAAGTAAATAGAAATAACATGTAAATAATGTACAAGGGTACCAGGCTGCCTCCTGATGCGCGCTTGTTTATAGTCATGAGCCTGACTGTAGCTCCTTCACTGGTTCTCAGCTGCAGAGGATGCATTGGGATCATCCTCAGCTTCATCATCGTCTGTTTCTTCAATTTCTTCAGTGTTCAACTGCTCTCCTGCTCTGTAATGCTTCAGTCTCTGTCCATTCACCTTGAAAGTACCATTTGTTGCATTCTATACTTCATAAGCACCATGTCCTAGGTCTCTCTTGATGACACAAGGGCCAAACCATCTTGGCTTGAATTTTCCAGAGAACAAATGCAGTTTAGAGTCATAAACCAACACTGTCTGTCCGACACTGAATTCCTTTCTTAGAATGTGCTTGTCGTGCCATTTCTTGGTCTTGTCCTTATAGATCCTTGAGCTTTCATAAGCATCATTTCTCAGTTCCTCTAACTCACACATCTGAAGCTTTCTTGCAGTTCCAGCTTTTCCTAAATCCATGTTCAGCTTCCTAATTGCCCACTGTGCTCTGTGTTCTAGCTCAACAGGTAAATGACAAGCTTTTCCATAGACAAGCCTAAATTGTGACATACCAATAGGTGTCTTATATCCTGTCCTGTATGCCCACAGGCTATCTGGCAATTTTGTTGACCAATCCCCCTGGACTTAGAAACAACTTTCTCCAGAATTTGTTTCACTTCTCTGTTTGACAGCTCAACTTGTCCATTGGCTTGAGGAAGGTAAGGTGTAGTTACTCTGTGGTTTCTCACACCATACTTGTTCAGAAGCTTCTCTAACTGTTCATTGTTGAAGTGAGCTCCACCATCACTGATCACTACTCTTGGTACTCCAAATCTTGGGAAAATGACAGTCTTGAAGAATTTGCAGACTGCTTTTGAATCAGCACTGACAGTGTGTATTGCTTCAACCCATTTGGACACATAATCCACTGCAACTAGTATATGCTTGTACCCATTTGATGATGGTAAAGGACCAACAAAATCCACTCCCCATACATCAAATAGTTCCACTTCAAGGATTCCCTTCTATGGCATTTCATTTCTTCTTGATATTTTTCCAGTTCTCTGGCAGGGATCACATTGTTTTATATAATCATGTACATCTTTGAACAAGTTAGGCCAATAGAATCCTGCTTGCAGAATTTTTTCTTGGGTCTTCATAACTCCAGCATGGCCTCCATACATGCCTGCATGGCACTGGTACATAACATCACTGATTTCTTCAGCTGGCACACATCTTCTCACAATTCCATCTGCACAATGCTTGTACAGGAATGTCTCATCCCAGTAATAGCTTTTTACATCGTGCATGAACTTCTTCTTTTGCTGGTAAGACATATCTGCTGGCATAATTTGACATACCAGATAATTCACAATATCTGCATACCAAGGAGAACTTGCATTTACTGCCATTAGCTGCTCACCAGGCATTCTATCTTGTATCTCTCTGCCTTCTGGGCAATTGATTCTTGACAGGTGATCTGCTACTGAATTTTCAGACCCCTTTTTATCCTTGATTTCAATGTTAAACTCTTGCAGCAAGAGAATCCATCCGATCAGCCTAGGCTTAGCATCCTTTTTGCTCACCAAGTATTTTATTGCTGCATGATCTGCGTAAACAACACACTTGTGCCCAACAAGATAGGGTCTGAATTTATCAAATGCAAACACTACCGCTAGCAATTCCTTCTTAGTGGTTGTGTAGTTGATCTGAGCATCATCTAGTGTTCTGCTGGCATAGTAAATCACATGAACTGCTTTCTCTTTTCTCTGGCCAAGTACTGCTCCTACTGCAAAATCGTTTGCATCGCACATCAGTTCAAATGGCACTGTCCAGTCAGGTGGCTGCACTATTGGAGCTGTTATCAGAGCTTCTTTTAGCTTATTGAAAGCTTGCATACATGCTTCATCGAACACAAACTCTACATTATGATTCAGCAAGTGTGTAAGTGGTTTTGCAATGTGAGAAAAATCTTTGATGAACCTTCTGTAGAATCCAGCATGCCCAAGAAACTCTGTATTCCTTTACATTTTCAGGAGGAGGTAACTTGTGTAACACCCCAAAATTTTGTCCCTAATTTTAGTGGTGTTTTCTCACACCCGAAAAAAACTTTTCCCTCGTGTCTCAAAATTATTTTGCCCTCTGATGCTAGATGATGCCCTCGTGTTCTTTTTCTCTCAAATAATTTCAGAGAACCTCCGTTGATTTCTTTGCCACTTTGAAAACCTCCGCTAGAGTTTTCCTAAAAACCTCATAGCCTAAATATTGGGATCTGAAAAATCCTAATATTCCATCTACCTTCTGAACCATATTTTTCCTAGCTTGGAAAACTCCACCAAATATTCCAAGATCACCTTATCCAATTATTATCCTCCACATGCAAAATATTGCATATTTACCAAATGCAATGTTTCCGAAACTCTCGATAAATATTTTAGTGCTTGTCTTGGTCAAGAAATTATTTTCCTAACATGTATCCCTCTACACTCCTCATAAATCCATGATATAATCATTATGCCATTGCCTACACCCACAAAATATGGCATGACCATTTGAGCCAATTATCCACCACACCCTTCTTACACCCCAAGAACCCATAAAATATCCTCATATTTGGATAAGAGCCATGTCAATTGAGCACATGGGATAATACCCAACCAGCCCAATTAAGTGCTATCTTTATTCTATCCAATAAAAATCCCTCCACCTTATTTGTTGGTAGAAATCAAATACCAAACCATTAAATGTCTACCTACCTTTGGGAGGTATGCAAATATCTCCTTCATGGAAATTATTCCTGCATGAAGGAAGGGTGCCATATCATCTTACTCCCCTGATTACTCATATGGTGCCTAGGTGATCACCATCTTGTTAAACCACATGCTCAAAACCCTAATGGACGTGATCATCGTTTTATGCCATTTTTGGAATTTTTACCAAGAACCCTAGCCAAGTTGCACATTTTGACCCCATGGTGCAAATACCATCTCCTCTCATACAAACCTAACCACTGGAATTTTTCTGGATTTTATTTGTATTAAAAAGTTCTTGTGGACATTTCAACGAACACCTTGAGAGCGGGTTTAAAAATTTCAGAAACTTGCAAGTTAACCATGGTTTGCTCAACCCTAGCCCTAACCCTTTGGTCCAGTGGATCCCCTGTGACCTAATGCCTCCCCGGCACCTCATCCTCATCCTCTTCTTCCCTGTAGATGGAGCTGAGGTAAGCAATGACCTCGGGGCGCCATTAATGGCCAAACTACCAAGCACCTACCTCTCCTCTCCCCTGCTATAAGAAGCCACCCCAAGCCCTCCATTGGGTGCACAGCACTCACTTGCCCCCCTGGCATCACTCCCTCAAGCCTCGCGCAGCCACAAGCCCGCAGAAGCTCGGCAAAGCCTCATATGGCCGAAACCCTAGAAGCTCGGGTAGTGAGCTCCACCACTCCTCTGCCCCGGGAAACAACACCTACGGGTGCGGTGTAGCGTGGTGGTTCCATCCCCGCCGTTGGCGAGCCCCTAGCCCACCCAGCTGCCCGCGACGTCCGCCACCCGAAGCTTCCGCCATGGCCGTGAGGCCGAAGCTCACGGCGACGCCCCTGTGCCCCCCCCCCACGCCCCTAGCCTCCTCCATCGGCCGTGGTACGCCACCCCGGTCCCGTCCCCGCTGCCGGACGGCCTCTCTGCGAGCTCCTCGGCCGTCCCCGGCCGGTCACCGCACGTTCCAGTGCGTGGCGCCTGGAAGAAGAAGACCACGATCGATCTCTTCCTTCTGTTTCTTTTTTTTCCATTCGAATCGTTTTCCAGCCCAGCAGGCCAGCGGCCCAGCAAGGCGCAGTGCACAGCACCGTCGCGGCCCATAAGCGGCCCAATCTGTTTTTTTTCGTGGAACCTTTTTCTTATTCCCGCTGGACAGATTTTCGAACATCAATATCTTTTGAACCGTAAGTCCGTTTTCGGTGATTCAAATTTCTAAATCTTCGTCTCGATGAGTTCTTTCCAATGGCACTGATTTCATCTCATTCCAAAATACTTCTATGGGGTGCCCTTTTGTACGTGCATTCCTGAGTCCGTGGATTGGGGCTATCACTGCCCTACGCCGCGGAACCAACCCGACCTCTCCAAGCCCAATGGATCCCCGTCTTCGAAGGCAAGCTAACCCCTTGCTATGAGTAGTCCCGCAATGTTTGTTTGTTTATCTGCTTAATACCATGCCGGGTGTTTATGCATGTCTACTGTTGTATTGTTATGTCTGCTTACTGTTATTGTTGCATGTCTGTTTGTTGTCCGTATTTTGTATGAGGCTTGTATTGTTGCTTATATCATGTTGCATTTTAAATTGTCGCATTACTTTATGATTGCTTATCTGCGCATCACTCCCGCTCCCGAGACAATGGCCGGAGGAACTGCCTCAGTCAAAGGAGTGGGGGAAAATATTACACCTGTGCGTCTCGCGCTTGCGGGACTTTGTTTGCTTCTTCTTCTTCGCCGAGGTGAGGAGCGGACAAATGTAATCTTATGATCCTTGGAGTTGGGGGCATTTGCCAAAAAGAGTTATTTGCTCTTGTCCCTCCGTCAAATATGGTTGGCGTAGACCACCCGGACTGCGACGCTTGGGAGCTGACTTTCCATTTGGTTCTTTTTGCCGAGATTGCTGACACCACGTCGAGATAACCCTCGAGTGGAATGGATGCTCTCTCATTCTTATGAGTGCTTTTCGGTTCATTCTTTACGGTGACACCGGCTGGGGATACCGCCACAGTCATCCATTTGAAACACTATGTTATTATTCTGTGAACACTAACCCCGAGTGACACCGGCTGGGGATACCGCCACAGTCACTTGGATGTTATTATTATTGCAGGTGTCATGTTTATTCTGTGCTGTTATTGTGCTTACCTTATGTTGCTAATGCCTTGTTGTTTGTTGTGATAATGTTGATATCGTGATTATTATGTTGGACTAATCCTCTGTTTTGGGACTTGCTCTGTTGAAACTGGATTAAAATAAAACACCCCTCCAAACAACGATAGGGTCAGTCCATGGTGCCACTAATCTGAACTTTGAACGCAGAACCATCGTCGTCTCATGGGAGGACCAAGACCTAGTAGGTTGTTGAGGCCCTTTTGTGCCATCCATTGGGCGCAGTCGTTCGGTTGCGCTGTCCGAGGGTAGAGGTCGACAGGCACGGGTTCGACTGTGATAGGGAGTCCGGAGCTAGGCATACCCGGTCGCGCCGGGGGATGTGCCAGATTTACTTGCCCGTTGTGCCACGCGCATAGGGTGGTGCAGGAGAGTGTCTTAGCAAGTGGACCGTCATGTGAGTGTATTTTGCTTAGTACGACTTTGGGCGTGATAAACCTGGAGCGTCGGCTGAGTAGGGTGCATTCTGATAGGTGGGAAAGCAAACTCTCGAGAGACTCAACCTAGCAAGCTAGCCCCGTTCCTGGGATATGGAACAACAGTTCAGTGTCGGTCACGCCATGTGTCTTTGTCGTGTCAGGAGGTTAAACTTAAGATTTGTTTGAAAGAATTAATGAACGACCTGATCTCACTAAATGAACAATAAGATGATGCAGGGAATGTTACTTGTGAGGTGAATGGGATGGCGGTGTGATGCATTGGAAGCCTATAGTTAGGCCAGAGCCAACATCAACCGTGGATGCCCGGGATATAGCCAGAGTTGGCTGGATTGATAGCCAGAGTTGGCTAGAGGCTTGGAAGCCTGATTGTGTTGACAGGAGCAATTATAAGATTTGGTACCAACCGGTGTACTCGTTTACTCGTCACAGGTAATCTCTTTGTTTGATTGCCGGTATACGATCCAACCCCACCTGGCTTGGACTCTGTACTAGTGATAACCCCATTGCTTGCTTATGACATGTTTGGTTGTCAACGCCATGCTCCTTTTATACCATGTATCTAGATTACACCTTGCCATGTTGGAGGATTTTATATCCAATGTATATCTTGCTGCATGATTGTTGGAATGTTTGTAGTAAGTGGCGATTCTTGCTGAGTGCATACAAATGTACTCACGGGCCTTATGATTGTGGCCAGGTTTTGTCGAGGATTCATCTTCCACCTTAGGAAGGATTTGAAGCAAGAGCGTGCTAGGATCAGTAGCCCAGCCAGAAGCTGTGGAGTGGAGCCACTCCAAGCCGTAGCCTCTCATATGTCTTCCGCTGCCAGTTAAAAACTCTGTATCGTGCCATGCTGGGATTGATATTTCGTCATTCCTTGATGGCCTTGTAAACCATTTGTAGCACTGATGTGCCTGATTGTGTAATGATGTCCATTATGTTACACTGTTGTGACGTGCGGCCAGTTATCTTGGGATGGCGCACGGGACGACTGCCTCTCTGGTGATATGTGCCAGGGAGGGGTGTCACAGAGGTGGTATCAGAGCACCAGGCTGGCTGTAGACTACCCTAGCATGGAAAGCCCTGCCTTACTTTTGCCCGACAGTGAGCTGATGGATTTAACCCATCTCCACCTAACTGGCATGGCTAGTGTCGGTCCACAGTAAGGTACAGTAGGACTTGTCCCATTCCCTGAGAGAGGCTCGCTGGTTTCTTCCAAGAGAAGGAGCCGACACAACCCAGTGTGTATGAGACCCAGTCCTAGCTGTCGTTTATCCCCACCCTCGCCTGCTATCCTTGGCAACCCAGCTCTCTTGAAGCAGGACCCGCAAAGGAATCCCGCGTTCTTATCTCATCCTACACCCAGAGCCAAAATAATCCGATGGCGAACCCCAGGGTCATCCTGGAAACCACTGCAGAGGATCACGGCGGATTTCCACTGATGCTTTGGGAGGTCGTCTGTGATCTTCTTGGCAGGCCTGCTCGCCCCCGGTATGTGGTGTACGAGAACTCACTCTCGCCTGCCGGGAGTGAATTTCAAGCAGACGTACATGTCGGCTCGTGCCCATTGGGCACAAGTCAGCCTTACGTGATCCAAGGTAGGAGCATGCCCACTCTTCCTCAAGCCATCCAGGTAGCAGCCTAGGAAGGTCTCGTCCGCCTGCGGTACTCGGAACCGGCAATGGCGGAAAGTCGAACTTTCCACCTTCTCCCAGCCAGACCCCATGATGGTGCGGAGGCTATCCCAACTCCCACTAGAAGGGAAGCCGACCCTGCCGTAATCACCCTGGTCAACTACGGAGCGACAATGACAAAGTTTTGCCAATCCCTGAGGGATGAACTCTTCATCACAAGGCGCAACCTTGGTCGCACTCACCTGCAACTGTGTCGAGTAAGGAGCCTACCTAACCCCAACCTTGGGCCAGCTCAGAGTACAAGACTCCCGTTCCCAGGTGATTTGCCGGGATCCAGTCTTGATGCCTCTGGGACACAAGCACTAGCCCCAGTCTAGCAGCACCTCCAAGCAGGAGGTATAATCCTCGAAGGCGTGCCTGCAATTCCCCACCCCGCGGGAGATGGAGATGTGGACACCACTCTTCGTCTCGGCCACGCCCCACCGACTACCGGAGGCCGCCAAGCGGAGTAGAGCCCAGGTTTAGTTAGCCTAAGTGGCGCTTGTATGTTGGTAGGTGAGAAGCAGCGAGGTTGTTTGTTTGTTTGTTTGTTTGTTGTTTGTTTGTTTTTCTTGTTCTGGCCTGTAATGCAAGTTTGTTGTCTGTTTTCTGGTTGATGTCGAATCAGCCGTAATAAAACTTGATGTTCTGATTCCCTTGTTAACCACTTGGTTGAAGTGTGATGGAATATCATGACCTTTTCTTCAGTTGAAAAGTTTTAAAGAAACGACACATCACCTAAAAACAAAAGTGGTATATGTGAACCCAGACACATAGACCCGCTTGTAAAATTAATACAAACTTTGATTGGGACTATTTCGAGTAAGAAAAGTATTTTTTGCGTGTGTTGCACAAGTTAGCCATTAAGTGGAAGTATTTCATACCGTACTCCACGGTACCACGCTTGCTTATTGCTGACTTGTGTGTAGGTTGGAAAGTCACCTGCTTGTTGCTATACATGGTTCATCACTTGGAGGTTTTGTGTGTCGCATACAAGTGGAGAAATTTTTGCTATGTTATTTGAATAATTGTTTGATTGTGCTGGCTTATTCGGTATGGTTGAAATGATTATGCCATACCACTGCAAATGATTTGTGGAATAGCCTTATTCCACGGTGTCTGTGAGCCAATTATCGGTGGCACAGATATTTTCTTCTAAAAGAAACCCTGTTATTTTTCAAAAGCTGTGTATACATGAAAATGGATATACAGCTTTTCTAAAATAAGACCGTAAACTGTTGTGTTCCCAAACTTCAGGTAATTATTTTCTTAAGATAAAATCTTTGCTTGTTGGTTGATAGTTTGGTTGTAGATCTTGTTTGATCTTGCCATGTTTATGTTTGCTTGAGCAAAACTTTAGATTAAATTTGTATAAACCTGCTAGTAGATCCTATGTTGATTGATTGAGTGAGCCCTGCCATGCCATCTTTTAGATACATTGAGTATGGTAGAAATATCATATAAAATCTTGTTGTGTGTCAATCTGTTTGGGTGTCAAAATCCTGTTATTTTGTGGAAAAATTTTAAGTAGGGTTTTTATGGATTGTTCAAGAATTATCTTGTATAACTCCCCGAATCTCGGGACGAGATTCTTTTAAGGGGGGAAGGTCTGTAACACCCCAAAATTTCGTCCCTAATTTTAGTGGTTTTTCTCACACCCGAAAAAACTTTTCCCTCGTGTCTCAAAATTATTTTGCCCTCTGATGCTAGATGATGCCCTCGTGTTCTTTTTCTCTCAAATAATTTCAGAGAACCTCCGTTGATTTCTTTGCCACTTTGAAAACCTCCGCTAGAGTTTTCCTAAAAACCTCATAGCCTAAATATTGGGATCTGAAAAATCCTAATATTCCATCTACCTTCTGAACCATATTTTTCCTAGCTTGGAAAACTCCACCAAATATTCCAAGATCACCTTATCCAATTATTATCCTCCACATGCAAAATATTGCATATTTACCAAATGCAATGTTTCCGAAACTCTCGATAAATATTTTAGTGCTTGTCTTGGTCAAGAAATTATTTTCCTAACATGTATCCCTCTACACTCCTCATAAATCCATGATATAATCATTATGCCATTGCCTACACCCACAAAATATGGCATGACCATTTGAGCCAATTATCCACCACACCCTTCTTATACCCCAAGAACCCATAAAATATCCTCATATTTGGATAAGAGCCATGTCAATTGAGCACATGGGATAATACCCAACCAGCCCAATTAAGTGCTATCTTTATTCTATCCAATAAAAATCCCTCCACCTTATTTGTTGGTAGAAATCAAATACCAAACCATTAAATGTCTACCTACCTTTGGGAGGTATGCAAATATCTCCTTCATGGAAATTATTCCTGCATGAAGGAAGGGTGCCATATCATCTTACTCCCCTGATTACTCATATGGTGCCTAGGTGATCACCATCTTGTTAAACCTCATGCTCAAAACCCTAATGGACGTGATCATCGTTTTATGCCATTTTTGGAATTTTTCCCAAGAACCCTAGCCAAGTTGCACATTTTGACCCCATGGTGCAAATACCATCACCTCTCATACAAACCTAACCACTGGAATTTTTCTGGATTTTATTTGTATTAAAAAGTTCTTGTGGACATTTCAACGAACACCTTGAGAGCGGGTTTAAAAATTTCAGAAACTTGCAAGTTAACCATGGTTTGCTCAACCCTAGCCCTAACCCTTTGGTCCAGTGGATCCCCTGTGACCTAATGCCTCCCCGGCACCTCATCCTCATCCTCTTCTTCCCTGTAGATGGAGCTGAGGTAAGCAATGACCTCGGGGCGCCATTAATGGCCAAACTACCAAGCACCTACCTCTCCTCTCCCCCTGCTATAAGAAGCCACCCCAAGCCCTCCATTGGGTGCACAGCACTCACTTGCCCCCCTGGCATCACTCCCTCAAGCCTCGCGCAGCCACAAGCCCGCAGAAGCTCGGCAAAGCCTCATATGGCCGAAACCCTAGAAGCTCGGGTAGTGAGCTCCACCACTCCTCTGCCCCGGGAAACAACACCTACGGGTGCGGTGTAGCGTGGTGGCTCCATCCCCGCCGTTGGCGAGCCCCTAGCCCACCCAGCTGCCCGCGACGTCCGCCACCCGAAGCTTCCGCCATGGCCGTGAGGCCGAAGCTCACGGCGACGCCCCCGTGCCCCCCCCCCCCGCGCGCCCCTAGCCTCCTCCATCGGCCGTGGTACGCCACCCCGGTCCCGTCCCCGCTGCCGGACGGCCTCTCTGCGAGCTCCTCGGCCGTCCCCGGCCGGTCACCGCACGTTCCAGTGCGTGGCGCCTGGAAGAAGAAGACCACGATCGATCTCTTCCTTCTGTTTCTTTTTTTTTCCATTCGAATCGTTTTCCAGCCCAGCAGGCCAGCAGCAGGCCACGGCCTGCCAGCGGCCCAGCAAGGCGCAGTGCTAGCGCACGCAGTGCACAGCACCGTCGCGGCCCATAAGCGGCCCAATCTGTTTTTTTTTTCGTGGAACCTTTTTCTTATTCCCGCTGGACAGATTTTCGAACATCAATATCTTTTGAACCGTAAGTCCGTTTTCGGTGATTCAAATTTCTAAATCTTCGTCTCGATGAGCTCTTTCCGATGGAACTGATTTCATCTCATTCCAAAATACTTCTATGGGGTGCCCTTTTGTACGTGCATTCCAGAGTCCGTGGATCGGGGCTATCACTGCCCTACGCCGCGGAACCAACCCGACCTCTCCAAGCCCAATGGATCCCCGTCTACGAAGGCAAGCTAACCCCTTGCTATGAGTAGTCCCACAATGTTTGTTTGGTTATCTGCTTAATACCATGCCGGGTGTTTATGCCTGTCTACTGTTGTATTGTTATGTCTGCTTACTGTTATTGTTGCATGTCTGTTTGTTGTCCGTATTTTGTATGAGGCTTGTATTGTTTCTTATATCATGTTGCATTTTAAATTGTCGCATTACTTTATGATTGCTTATCTGCGCATCACTCCCGCTCCCGAGACAATGGCCAGAGGAACCGCCTCAGTCAAAGGAGTGGGGGAAAATATTACACCTGTGCGTCTCGCGCTTGCGGGACTTTGTTTGCTTCTTCTTCGCCGAGGTGAGGAGCGGACGAATGTCGTCTTATGATCCTCGGAGTTGGGGGCATTTGCCAAAAAGAGTTATTTGCTCTTCTCCCTCCGTCAAATATGGTTGGCATAGACCACCCGGACTGCGACGCTTGGGAGCTGACTTTCCATTTGGTTCTTTTTGCCGAGATTGCTGACACCACGTCGAGATAACCCTCGAGTGGAATGGATGCTCTCTCATTCTTATGAGTGCTTTTCGGTTCATTCTTTACGGTGACACCGGCTGGGGATACCGCCACGGTCATCCGTTTGAAACACTATGTTATTATTCTGTGAACACTAACCCCGAGTGACACCGGCTGGGGATACCGCCACAGTCACTCGGATGTTATTATTATTGCAGGTGTCATGTTTATTCTGTGCTGTTATTGTGCTTACCTTATGTTGCTAATGCCTTGTTGTTTGTTGTGATAATGTTGATATCGTGATTATTATGCTGGACTAATCCTCTGTTTTGGGACTTGCTCTGTTGAAACTGGATAAAAATAAAACACCCCTCCAAACAACAATAGGGTCAGTCCATGGTGCCACTAATCTGAACTTTGAACGCAGAACCATCGTCGTCTCATGGGAGGACCATGACCTAGTTGGTTGTTGAGGCCCTTTTGTGCCATCCATTGGGCGCAGTCGTTCGGTTGCGCTGTCCGAGGGTAGAGGTCGACAGGCACGGGTTCGACTGTGATAGGGAGTCCGGAGCTAGGCATACCCGGTCGCGTCGGGGGATGTGCTGGATTTACTTGCCCGTTGTGCCACGCGCATAGGGTGGTGCAGGAGAGTGTCTTAGCAAGTGGACCGTCATGTGAGTGTATTTTGCTTAGTACGACTTTGGGCGTGAGAAACCTGGAGCGTCGGCTGGGTAGGGTGCATTCTGATAGGTGGGAAAGCAAACTCTCGAGAGACTCAACCTAGCAAGCTAGCCCCGTTCCTGGGATATGGAACAACAGTTCAGTGTCGGTCACGCCATGTGTCTTTGTCGTGTCAGGAGGTTAAACTTAAGATTTGTTTGAAAGAATTAATGAACGACCTGATCTCACTAAATGAACAATAAGATGATGCAGGGAATGTTACTTGTGAGGTGAATGGGATGGCGGTGTGATGCATTGGAAGCCTATAGTTAGGCCAGAGCCAACATCAACCGTGCATGCCCGGGAGATAGCCAGAGTTGGCTGGATTGATAGCCAGAGTTGGCTAGAGGCTTGGAAGCCTGATTGTGTTGACAGGAGCAGTTATAAGATTTGGTACCAACCGGTGTACTCGTTTACTCGTCACAGGTAATCTCTTTGTTTGATTGCCGGTATACGATCCAACCCCACCTGGCTTGGACTCTGTACTGGTGATAACCCCATTGCTTGCTTATGACATGTTTGGTTGTCAACGCCATGCTCCTTTTATACCATGTATCTAGATTACACCTTGCCATGTTGGAGGATTTTATATCCAACGTATATCTTGCTGCATGATTGTTGGAATGTTTGTAGTAAGTGGCGATTTTTGCTGAGTGCATACAAATGTACTCACGGGCCTTGTGATTGTGGCCAGGTTTTGTCGAGGATTCATCTTCCACCTTAGGAAGGATTTGAAGCAAGAGCGTGCTAGGATCAGTAGCCCAGCCAGAACCTGTGGAGTGGAGCCGCTCCAAGCCGTAGCCTCTCATATGTCTTCCGCTGCCAGTTAAAAACTCTGTATCGTGCCATGCTGGGATTGATATTTCGTCATTCCTTGATGGCCTTATAAACCATTTGTAGCACTGATGTGCCTGATTGTGTAATGATGTCCATTATGTTACACTGTTGTGACGTGCGGCCAGTTATCTTGGGATGGCGCACAGGACGACTGCCTCTCTGGTGATATGTGCCAGGGAGGGGTGTCACAACTTGGCAATTATATCTACTTTTGTTTTGCCCACTTCTATTCGTCTGGCAGACACCAAGTGACCAAGCACTATGCCTTCAGTTACCAAGAAGTGACACTTCTCCCAATTTAAGATCAAATTTTGTTCAGAATATCTGTGTAATACTGTTGTCAGATTTTTCAGGCAAGAGATGAAATCTTTTCCATATACTGTAAAATTATCCATGAATACTTCCATGATCTTCTCAATTTGATCAGAAAAGATAGACATCATACACCTCTGAAATGTGCCAGGTGCATTACACAATCCAAATGGTAATCTTTTGTAAGCAAATGTTCCATATGGACAAGTGAATGTTGTCTTGTCCTGGTCAGATGGATGAATGGGTATTTGCAGAAACCCAGAATATCCATCTAGATAGCAATAAATTTCTGACCAGCAAGCCTTTCTAGCATCTGATCCATAAATGGCAAAGGAAAATGATCTTTCCTAGTTGCCTTATTCATTTTCTGAAGTCATTGACCATTCTCCATCCAGTAACTGGTCTTGTGGTCATTAATCTCCTTCCTCATTTTCTACCACTGTATAACCTCCTTTCTTAGGCACAATGTGTATAGGACTTACCCACTCACTGTCAAAATGGGGTAAATCATTCCTGCCTTTAGCAGTTTCAGTACTTCTTTTTTCACAACTTCTTGCATTGCTGGATTCAGTCTTCTCTGCCCTTCTCTAGTTGGTTTACTTCCATCTTCTAAGTGTATTCTGTGAGAAAGACTTCTCATCAATTCCTCTGATATCATCAATAGAGTACCCAATAACATTCTTGTACAGTCTCAATACTGACAACAAGCTTTCTTCTTGCTCCTTGTCCAGAGCAGAACTGATTATCACTGGGTGTATCTTTTCTTTCTCAAGGAATATGTATTTCAGATGAGATGGTAATTCTTTCAGCTCAACTATAGAATTGTGAACTGGTTTGCAAACTTCAATTCCTTCAGCATCTGCATCTTTTTCACATAGAGATATTCCACACAGCTCCTGGTGGTTAGGACTATCTGCTGTCACAAACACTTGTGCTTCAGGTTCTTCTGTCTGCATTTCTTGTAGTGTATCCACACACTTTGGTCTATTACATCAATGGACTGGCATTGCTCCAGTATGTTTGGCAATGAGAGCATGCTTCATGCTGAACTCAGCTTGTTCAGAACCAAACTGCAGTTTCAGAGTTCCACCTTTTACATCTATTATTGCTCCAGCTGTTGCCAAGAAAGGTCTGCCTAGTATCATGGATTCAGAATTGTCTTCCATTTCCAGTACCACAAAATCGACTAGATAAGCAAAATTTCCAACTTGTACTGGCACATCTTCAAGAATTCCAGCTGGTTTCCTCAGTGTTCTGTCAGCTAACTGCAGAGTCATTGATGTAGGCTTCAGAATTCCTAACTGCAATATTTGACTGACAGCCAAAGGTAAAACACTAACTGATGAACCCAAATCACACAATGCTGTGAATGTTCTCTTTCCCACAACACATGGGATGCTAAAACTCCCTGGATCACCCAGCTTCTTTGGCATATAATTCAGTATGACAGCACTGCAATCTTCTGTCAGAGCAACAATTTCTGGGTCATCCAAGCTTCTCTTCTTTGTTATCAGGTCTTTGAAAATTTTTGCATACAAGGGAATGTGTAACACTGCATCCAGAATGGGTATTGTGATCTGAACTTCCTTCATAGTTTCCAGGAACTTAGCATACTGCTTTTCATCCTTAGATTTCTCCAATCTTTCAGGAAATGGTATTTTCTGTAAAACAGGCTTTTGATGCAGGTTTTGTTACAGTGTTAGCTGTTTTTCAGTTTCAGTAGCAGGCTGCTCTGCAATTTCTGGCTCTGCCACCTTCTCTTCTGGGACAGTTTCTTGCCTAGCTTTTGCTGATTATGAACTCTTCTTTGTGGTGCTACATAAGTGACAGCTGGGGGTGTTTTGAGCACTGGTTCAGTGTTTATTCCACTCCTAGTTGTTACAGCATCTACAACTACAGTAGTGGATATGGCACCACACTGTTTTGGATTCTTTTCTGCTTGTGCTGGCAACTTGTTCTCAGGCTGATTGCCTTGAGTATTAGAGATTCCAGCTGTTAGTTGCTGCATTGTTTTATAGAAAAGCTCAGACTGCATCTTCATTGTTTCCTGCATACCACTGAACATTTCTTTCTGCAGCCTCATCATTTCATTTATTTCAGACTTGCTGTTGCTTGTAGAAGCATTTTGCTGATTAGCTTGATTCTGCTTTGCTGTTGGTGTTGCTGTTGGTACTGCATATTGCCTTGAGGTCTGAAATTTTGCTGTGATGTTTGAGCATACTGTGGCTGAGCTGCTTGATGGTAATTCTGTTGATTTGCTTGAGGATAACTCTGCTGAGCTGCATTCTTGTATGATAGATTGGGATGGTTTCTCCAAGCAGGGTTGTAGCTCTGAGAAAAAGGGCCTTGATTCTGAGTATAATTCACTTCTGCCAGTTGGTTGTCTGTGGGTACAAACAGAGTACACTCTTGAGGTGAATGCCCTTCATTACCACAAATGAGACAAGTGGCAGAAACTTGGTTCACAGGCACTATTGCCTTACTGTTCTTCTCTTGCATGAGCTGAGATATCTGAGTTGTAAAGCTATCAAGCTTTGCTTCCAGAGCACCTGACCATTTGGATGAACTGTCCTTTCATTGGTCCAAGAGAAATTATGAGAAGCCATACTCTCAATCAATTCAGTAGCTTCATCTAGTGTCTTGTTCATAATTCCTCCACCAGCTGCTGAATCAACAAAAGCTCTGGTCTGTTCTGTCAGTCCCTTATAGAATGTCTGCAGAATTAGCCATTGTTCCTGGCCATGATTAGGACACATTCTGATGAGTCCTGATATCTCTGCCATGTATCATACAAACTCTCACCATTGTACTGCACAAATCTGGTGATTTTGTCTCTGCACTCAGCTGCTTTGGTGGGTGGAAAATATCTCTCAAAGAAGGCCTGCACCAAATGTTCCCAGGTGTCTCTGCAATGAACTGGTAAAGCATGATACCATATCTTTGCTGTTCCTGACAAAGAAAAGGGAACAACTGCATCCTTATTGCTTCAGGGGGCACACCATTGTGCTTGAGTGTATTGCAATACTCCAGAAAATTCCTGATATGCTCATGTGGGCTTTCCAAAGCACTGCCTTTGAATGGATTATGCTGCACCATGTTGATCAAGGCAGGCTTGATCTCCCAGTTATTTGCCTGAATGGCAGGCATAATAACATCTGCATTTGATATCTGATCCTTGGGGATCCACAAATCTCTCAGTTTCTTGTCACCCATGTTGATTACTGCCTGTCTTTCCTCTGTTTCCTCAACTGAAGACACTGAAGCTGCTCTTCTTCTTGCAAGAAAAGTTCTTTCAGGTTCTGGATCAAATGGAGCTAGAGGAGAATCTTCAGACGACTGCATCAATAGAATCCAAACACTGCATAAAGGAGATCATTTTTCCTCTACACACAATCACAGACAAGAACTTTTATCAAGGGTTAGTGAATTAAAACCCCTAATAACAATTCTAGTTCTCAGATTACTGCACTAAAAGCATCACAAGCATCTAGATCATGCAAATTTGCTAACAATTTCACTGAACTCACACGTCTAGTCTACTGCTTTCAAAGAAACAATCATAAGTCAATCCCCGGCAACGGCGCCAATTTGATCGTTGTCTTATAGGGGGGTTTGTGTTATCGTCTCCACAGGGATCAACAAGGTTATGATGTTCTAAGGGTTGCAGAAGCTAAACCAAATCTTCAGGTTTTATGTTTCCAACAGAAAAGTAAAGGTTTTCAAAGAAAAAGGTTTAAGAACTAAGGTTCAGAATTTAACTTGCTGCTTCTGGGTTGTCAATCCAGTTGCTGGCAAGGATCCAAGCAAGGTTTAGACAGGGAACAAGAATTACTCGAACAGCTTGCAGAGACTAGTCATGCAAGCAAGGGTTTTTAGCAGGTTTTAGGCAGGAGAAAAATGCATAACACAAAGATCACTGCTTTCTGGGTTGTCAAGCCAGATCACGAGTGAGTTAACAAGCAAAAGGAGGCTAGGGACAGAATTACAACACTCAGTGTGCAGGGACTAGCCTTACACACACAGATCAAGACACACAGTAGGCAAAACATGCAAATCTTCAGTAAAACAGAGAACTGTGTCACTCAATTCATTGCAGTAACCAAATATTACAAGCTCTACTTGCAAATGGATGATCTACTAGTTTCACACAGGATTACACAAGAAAGTGGAGAGAAGTCTTTAGCTTTAGCTCACAGAAACCCTAGTCGAAGCAGAGGAAGCAGAGGGGTGGAAGAAGAGTTGCAGATCATGAGCTTCTGGTCACCAAGGCCTTGTACTTCTTCTCCTGATCATCTTGTGCACCTTGTTCATCTTCTTGTTCTTGGGCTGGTTCTTAGAGTTCTTGGTGTTCTTGGTTGGTGGTGGAAAGGTGTAGTGGAGTGGAGTGAATGGTGGAGAATGGCGAGTGGCTGGCGAGCCGAGAGTGAAAGAATGGCGGAGAATGGCGAGTGGTTGGCGAGCCGAGAGTGAGAGAATGGCGGAGAATGGCGAATGGCTGGCGAGCCGAGAGTGAGAGAATGGCGGAGAATGGAGAGTGGCTGGCGAGACGAGAGTGAGAGAATGGCGGAGAGAGATGCTCTGTGGTGGTGGTGGCTTTATACACCTTTTTCCATTTGTGGTGGAGGTGTGGTACGAGTTGATGGAGAGGGAAGCTTCCTCCTTTGCCACAGCTCACAGTGCACATGGCATGTTTCGCTCTTTTTCACCTTTTTGCCTTTATGCTTTTGTGGTTTCCTGGATCTCCAAGTTGATCTTCTTTCCCTTTCTATGATTCAAACTTATTTGAATGGCTTCTTCTCTTCTCTTGTGGTCTTCTGAAGATTATGTGCCTTTGCGCACTGAACTGCAAAATGAGTGAAAAGCAATATCAAATTGGGATATTTGCAGTTCTGGATATAGAAACAGTGAGGTTTTTGAGGTTTTAGGTCTGTGAATTATGCATATAAATGATGGTGATCAGATTCCACCATATCTACCTATTAGCTTTATGCTATTCTGAGTATGTTTATCATGTTATATTGTATTATCTACACTTCTGAATTAAAATGCTTATGTTATTGATTGTTATGGGAAAAGTTGGTCAAAAATCTCTCGAGAACTTGATGCACACTTTACTTTTATCGCACTTAATAAACATGGACCATTGTGATTAAAATTATGAAGTTGTGAGCTTGACAAGAGTCTTGGTTGGGAGTTAGCTCATATGTGTTGTCACATGGCAAGCGTTCAACGTGCTCTTACTTTTATTTAGTTGATATCATGTACTTTTGTTTATGGATGCTTATCATGGTGCCAAATAAATGCGGAAACTTAGTAAGTTTGAGGAGTTTGTATAAATGGCTAGAAAGACGCCTGGACCGCTAACCTAAGCCATGCATTATTCGTGGTGGAGATTTAATTACATGCTATAGTGCACCTTCAGTGATGCACCTCGCAATAAAAAGCTATACCAATTCCGTAGTATATAAAAGTTGGTCAGATTCACCCCCCCAATCCGCCATCCACGTCACCCCATTTTTTCTGGCCGTCCGATTGAGCTCACGGACGTCCCAGATCGCCCCCCAACCCGCGGAGCACTGTAGCGCTACAGTATTACTGTAGCACGTCAATTTCTACCAATCAGGCGTGGACACGTCGCCCCGCACGATTTTTGGCGACCAACTTTGCAGAGAAGACCTCACCATTTTGCAAAAAAAACCTCCAGAAGGACCAAACCGCAAATCACGGGAACGCCAGGGGCCTTCCTACGAAACCGTCCTCAGAAATTCCCCTCCTCTTCCTCGCTCGCGCCCACCGATCCGCACCTCCCCGATCAAATCGGACCACGCAGTGCTCCGCCGCGGCTCCCTCGCCACCCTCGCCGACGGCCGCTTGCCAGAAAGCCGCACGCCACCCGGAATCGTCGCCGCCGTCCTCCGCCTGCGCCTGCGCGGATTTGGCCGCCGCCGGCGATTCCGGCGACCAAATGGTCGGCCGCGCCGCCCGTCCACCTCGCCTCAGTCTTCTCTCGCGGATCCGCGAGGTTTCTGCCTCTCGCGCGTGCGCGGCTGCGCGGCCGCGAGCTCGGCAGCGCCGGCGAGCGCTGCGCCTCCGCCGCCGGCTGATGTCACATGCTGACGTCAGCACGGCCCCACCTGTCAGCAGCTCAGCGCACTCGAAACAAAAAAAATGACGAAAATTGTAAAATCCAAAACTTTCAAACCGTAATTCAAAAAAATACAAAAAAATACCAAAATTTGTAGAAAAATGAGACCTTGACAACTAACAGATGTCCTTGCATGCTTACACAACTTAAACAAAATAATCATTAGAAGAACCTATATAACTTCAAACATTAGTTATGCATCCTCTGGGAAAAAAATGTAAAATTGCTGAATATTCGCATATACTTAAAAAAACAAATTATAATGCAGTATAAATATATTCTTCCAACTTTTCACGAATGTATTATTCGAGTCTTTCCAACATATTTGACGTCGCAGCTGGAAAATGTTATTGCACAAAAAAAATGCTGAAACACCAAAAAAATATCTTCTATTCTGCAATTCGAAATAAGGCAACAAAATGTATCGGACAAATTCAAAATTTATACTATTCATTGTATGGTCGAAATAGTGAGGGAAAAACATATCAAAATTATAAAAAAATTAAAAATTTCCCAAACTTCTACTTCACGGCGCAACAATAATGCAAAAAAAAATGTATCGAACAAACTCAAATAATTTATATCTTTTATTCTATGGTTCACAAAAATGCTACAAAAATATCGAAGAATTCCTTAAAAAAATATCTATTTCATTCTACGGTGACAATAATGCAAGCAGGGAATGCAAAAAATATATCAAATTCCCTACAAGTTTACATTTATCCAAACTTTTCAGCTACAAGATGCACCAAAAAAATGTGCACATAATAATTTAAAAAAATATGTCAAAAAACTAGGAATTTACCGAATGTCAAAAAACTTGAAATTTACCGACTTTATAAACTTTTCACACAAAAGTTGCACCAAAACCACACTGCCTACACCTCAAAATTTAAGGAATTTTTTGAATCTAACTAATTGTCAAACTTTTCACCCGAACTAATAAATGGCCATTTCGTTCAAGATATGTTGAATTAGCTAATTTCCAAACAGTACTATCCACTGTAACTTGAAAAAAAACTCATCGGCGATAACTTCCGGCCGCTAATAATTAATGCAGCAGACAAACTAACATGAAGGTTATTCTTTTCCAAAATATTTTTAGATGGGAAAATAGAATCACATTTAAACATTTCAAATTGCTAAAAAATGGAAATACTCCAAAATATACCGACATAATCACAAATAAAAAAATTGCTACCTATTTATGGCAAACTACAACCATATTTGATCATTTCAATTCAATACATATTTGCGTGCAATCTAAATGAACTCTCTCCAAGTAGGGATTTAAACTTAATAAACGCTTACATAATATATTTTCTCTAAATATGGAGTTAACTTACAAATTTATTTAAAAATGCAGGCATATTTGAAAATTTGCCAACTATTTCGAGATATTGTTCACGACAAATTCCGACGGAATTCAACATTTTCAAACCCGACGAGTGCGGCGTGTCGCCGCAGTGATGCACCTCGCAATAAAAAGCTATACCAATAGTCAATAAAAAAGGGTGTTGATATTGTTCATTTTGTTTGTTTGTCTTGTCATTTTGACATGGGCTAGTTTCCATGTCCTGAGGCAAGAGGTACCCCAGTTGATGCTCTTGATGACGCTATTATATTACTTACAATGACCTTAATTCGAACTTGCTTTGTGGCCCGAGTTGAGTAACACCGTGGTGTAGGTACTCGTATTCATGGGGCATGAGGCATTCAACCCACACTTTGCCAAGCACACTACTCATATTTGCTTTCACTTTAAACTTTAACCATTCAAGATGCGATGATAGGGGTAATGAGAGCTTCACACCAATGAATACCACATTGCAAACATTAACTTAAGTAGAAGCATTTGGAAGTTAGATGAAACTTATTCATGTTTTACCTCTACTCATTTATATATCTTTCCAAAGTGTCCACCTTTTATATTCAGATTTACAGGAATACTCATGACCATTATAGGATGTTTTTTCTTTTCATTATGCATACATTTGGTCCATAGTACTTTCTTCTATGTTAAACTTTGTGTATTATCATTGAACATCCTTACATTGAATATTTGATATCACTTCATAATCTATCTTGTATATTGCTACTCCTTTGAAGAATGAATCATTTGACTCTATGTAGCAATAGTAATCATCTTTGATATCCATTGATAGTATTAAAAAGCAAAGTCCATATTAGTTTTATCACCTTCATACTCGTGGACGAGTATAGGTTAAGCTTGGGGATGTTGATGCATGTAAAATGCATACATGAAATTTGCATTGTATTACTTATATTTCAATCATATTTCCATCATATAAGGGTTATATCATTGTTTTATATTGATTTGGGTTTCCCTATTTTTCTGGAATTAACCCTGCACTGGCAAAAAACCCTATTTTCTATATTTTGATGTTTCAGGGACCCAAACGACCTGGAAATTTACGAGCATCAGTTTTTGGAAGGAACGAAGCGTAGGAGCAAAGGAAGCGAACAAACGGAGCCCGAGGGCCAAAATAGGTGGGCCCACGTGGCTAGATTCCTTGGCCGCGTGGGGCCCCTATCTCGGGCGTCGAGCCTCCGATGCCGTCGATCTTTTTCCCCGAGCCTCCGTCTTGACCTAAAAACGACTATAAAAATAGTCCCCCGACGGCTTTCGGAAGGGAGCGCCGCCGAAACACAGAAACCACGAAACATAGACCTGGAGTTGCAGATTGGAGGGGGAAACTCCGGCGGGGCACTGCCGGCGTGGTCTCCATCTTCTCCAATGACTTCTCTATCGTCTCCATGGTGAAGAGGGAGTAGTCCACACTTGGACTATGGGTTTGTGGAAGTAACTTATGTATCTCTGCTCTCTTTGAGCTTCACTAATTAGCACCGTATGAGCTGCTGAACATGATTACGGTCATCTATGTAATACATTTGTGGTGGATCTTTCTATGAGTTAATATATGTTTGAGATTGCAATAGTTTTGTTTCAGTTATGAAAGTAGATGCATATTATGTACCCCGTTCTTGTTTACTTGTTTTGATCAAGCTTGTGTATGAGAGCGTGTGAGGGGGAACGTATACATTAGATGGAGTAACGGGGGTGGCTAGTGTGGTGAAAGTGAGAGAAGTTCCGCGATCCACTTGGGTATTTTACCTTACTTTGTTGCCTCACTAGGGTTAAAGAAAAATACCTTGCTACCGGAGATATGGGTGTGACCATTGCCACTACTCCATGACTAGATCTAGCATGTTCTTATTTTAACTTCATGTCATAGAACTTAAAGCTATACTCTGATTTATCTTAATTACCAAGGTGCTAAGATTTAGTTCACATCTTGGTAGAGTATAAGAGAGATTAATAAACAAAAGATCTCTATGTTAGGACGTGATGCCCATATAATTAGTAACTTGTCATGAAACCTTTTTGTTGCAATCTAATATGTCAATTCTAGTGTTCCATTATCCACCACTTTATTAAAGAGAGAGTGCATTTGTGAAACCATGAACCCCGGTCCATTTTTAATCATAAGAAACACCTTTCCAACAACTTTTACCCATTTTCCATTTTCTGTCATTTAAAAATCCGAAAATACAAAAACACGTTTACATCTTGCATTCACAATACAAAACCCAAAAATATCATCCATCATTGTTTCCACCATCCTTGCATATTTATTTATCATCATTGCATATCTATTTACTGTTTGCATTCATTATCTTTTCATATCATTCTCACACCTTGTGCTTGACAACCACTTGGTGAGGTTGAGGGCACAAAACAATTTACTTTGTTTTGTAGGTTTTCAAGAGAAGGATAAGAAGATAAATCTTTCACTACTGATTCCCCGAGAGTTCGATATTAGACCCTCGAGTCACCCCTCGTGGGGAAAACTGTCTTTCCTATACTATACACTCTGCACTTGGAGTCTCAACCTAACCATATTCTTTTGACGCAGGTAACTACGTCAAAGGCCATCACGCGCGATGGACGCTTTTTTGCGCGCGCGGTCTTTTGGCGCTGCCGGTGGAGGAGTGGATTTGGCACGGCGCGCTATAGTGACCGTTTTTTCGGCGCGCGCTCCAATTTGGGCGCCTGTTGGAGATGCTCTAATCTTGATGGTACCAGTTGGACAAGTGAAACTCCAAACGTGGGCAGAACCCATAGGTACATGTAATGAGCTCTTGGAGCTTCCGGTCAACATAACAGCTGTTTTTTGCCCTGGAAAAGTCTATACCCGTTATTTCCGACAAAGTTCATGAACAAGAACAATGAAGAGTCAAGTTCCCACAAAAAAAGATTTTCTACAACACATATGGTGCGCAACCCGTACCTCGACCGTCCGTAACCACGATTGAACGGTTAAGATTTTACATTGAATGAGTTGAAAGTTCAACACATTAAACGACAAATCTCGGTCGTTCAATCACAGAAACGGACGGCTAGAGATAGGGGTTGTGCGCCCTATCAGTGTGGTACTACCAACAGCGAAACAAAGACATGTCTGAAAATAATTTCCTGCCAGTGTGAGGTTGTTGGAGATTTTCTAGTGATTTTCTCGAGTGAGACTTGTGGAATTTTTGTAAGGTTTCTTTTCCTCTGCCTTGCCAAGTATCCCTCTTGATAGTACGACATACTTATGACTTAAGAAATTAGAAAGTATATTTTGAGGTAGCCTATACATTTTTTCAATTTTCTAGGGTTCACCATTGTCCATTGGTATGACCCACTAAACTAGATAAATTAAAACTTGAGACACTTAGCAATGGTTAATTACTTAATTGTATTGTCCACTGAAGGATTCTATATGTATATCCACAATTACAGAAAACGTATCTGTACACCTCTACTGATAGAAATGTCCAACAAGGATAGTTTATATAATCGTAGAAGTTAAGATTGGGGCTAACTGTAATTGTTTGGAAAAGAAGAGACTGTATTATCCTTTGAGAAAGCTTTTATTTTTAATAAAATAATCATTTATTACAAGTGATTTTTTCAGACTAGCAAAGCTTAGTACATGTCGCTTGGGCGATTCAAGAGTACAGTTACAGGTTTACAAGGCAGTTGTTGGTTGCTCGCATAGGGACATTCAACCTCTATTAATCACGCTTGCAGTAATTTTTTGCAATTCTTTAAATCATAAGGCTTTCTATATCCTTCCGTTCAAAATTTGAAGCCTTAATAAATTTTGTTCCTGTGTAATTACTTTTGACTGATCCAAACCCTTCAAATCTGAATAAATCATTAGGCGGACCACCTGTTTCTGAATAAAAAATCAGGACCGTCCAGGCGTCCAGGCACTAGCACCCCATGGTTTTTTTGTAGACAGAAGTCCAACCACATGGGCGAACCCAAAATTCAGCCCCTCCCTCCCTTGCCACCGGGGCACAGCCCAGTTCACCCACTTTCTGAATACACCAGTGTGGGCCAAGAGTACCACCAAGGGCCTAGTGTCGGTTTTATCAATCAGCGGAGACATTTGCTCAACAAAAAAAAATCAATCAGCGGAGACATGTCTCGTGTTTTAGGTGCCAGAATGCACTGCTCACATGCCATTGTTGACACTGCTGCCAGTGACAGTAACCGACAAGTGTTAAGATGACATGATACCTAATCATCGCCAGGTTTAGTCGGTGTCACTCTCACTGCTCTGACGCCGAAACCTATGGCAATTGAAAGCTCCAATTCTGAATTACTGCTTGTACAAATAAGCATATATTAAAAGCCTACTTGTTACGCAGTCTCCTTCCTTATCCTATCGCTACAGTACAGGCAGGCGATAAGGAGGCGACTCCAGGTTCTCCACCGCGCCGTCGGCCAGGCTGGTTGTTCCCTCCCTCTCCGCCTGCTGCCTCGGCGGCTGGAGAGTGGGGGAACCCCGGACCTGCGACTCCGGCTTGTAGATAGTAGGTTAGGTGAGTGTGCCCTGCCGACGGCGTCGAAGACGGTGGCGACGGTGTCGGCGAGATGGGCGTTGTCCTTCCCCTCCTTTCCCCGTTCCGGTCTTGATGCCGGGGAGGTAGTGAAGGTGGTTCGTCGGATGGCCTCCTCTATCATTGCTTCTCCGGGCTGACCGTGGTGGTGAGGGGAGAAGATGGTGGGTGGTGGCGATCTGTTTTTGGTGGAGGTTGTGGTGGTCTTCTTCATCTAGCTCGCTCCAGCCGACCGTAGTGGCGAGGGGAGTGGCTCTCTGGAAGTTGTTGGGTCTTGTTGGTGGTGGTCCTGGGCGGCGTCGTGTCGGCGGGAAGCAGGGTGGAGCGGAGGAGATGGTGCTATGGCCGTGTTCGTTCAAAGTTCTCGTTTCCGTCGCAGCAGCACGGCGGCGGACGGCTCAGCGGTCGTCTACAAAGTGCGGAGGCAATCTCTCTCCGGCGGCAGGTGTTACGGCGACTCCGGCGACGGCTAGGTGCTTGGGAGCGCGGCGCGTGGATCTGATTGCGGTTCTTTCCGGTGGCTTGGGGTGTTCTCTGCAAATTACTGGGTCCTCCTGTAGTTTTCTTTCGCTTTTGGGCCTCTGTAATTTGTACTGAGCTTCCTTATTATATGAGATCAGATCCTTTTCAAAATAATATAAAAAAGCATATATTGCGATGCTCTGACACAACCCGTCCTCTAACTCTCACACCATTTTTGTGCAGCTCTGTCTCCCTGGAAATGGTTGCAGGTCACTGGTCGATAGAGGACGCAACTTGATGATCATCAATTTCGATTGTGTGCCCAAAATCCACGTCGTGACGCCTACTGTTTAGTACAAGGATGGTGACTAATCAGCCAATGAATGACGCCATGGTTAACCTGCTTGACAGTTTCTGCAATTCTGACGTTATTGTAGCTCTTTTTCTTAAAGGTTTCAGTATGTGCCAACCATCAGTTGTTGGGAGACAGACTAGAGACTAGCCTTTCAAACAGTGCGAGAATCAGAATCCTCTCAAAAAAGATGGGAAAAACTAAGCATGGAATTTGAATCAAATTCTTCTAGCACCTCACTTTAATGTTCTCTCTTCTTCTTTCAAGTGAACAAACACTGCTCCAGCTCCTTTGCTACTGTCAAAAAGACGTAGTGCTGCTACTACAACTATGTGGAGGTGAAACAACAGTAATCAAAGCAGTAGTACAAGTGTACAACTCATCATAAAGAGAGATGGTGCAGCACCTTGAACAACATCTATGCTACTGTAGCAATTATTTGGCAACAGTAGGATTTCTCACTGGGCAATACTGCAATAAGAACATCTCCACCGCACGTCCAACTCCGCTCGCAATTATTTTACGACGTTTTAGACACGCCGACACGAAATAGTCCCCCAGCAGCGCGCCCGGTACCAAAAAAAAGGTTGCCGACGCGTCCCGATACAGCGTCCGACAACCCCGCTTCGCGCAATTATTTGGCAACAGTAGGATTTCTCACTGGGCAATACTGCAATAAGAACATCTCCACCGGCGCGTCCAACTCCGCTCGCAATTATTTTACGACGTTTTAGACGCGCCGACACGAAGTAGTCCCCCAGCAGCGCGCCCGGTACCAAAAAAAAGGTTGCCGACGCGTCCCGATACAGCGTCCGACAACCCCGCTTCGCGCCCAGGTTCTAGGGACGCCAGCCGGCGCGCCGGCAACCGTGGCAACGCGCAGCTCGTCCAAACCCGACGGGCGGACCCGATGCCTCACTGACCCAACGTTCCGGTCAGCATAATTTAATGTGTCTTAGCGGTTTTCTGACGCGTTGTGCCTCGTCTTCCCCAACGTGCGTCGCCGGAGTTACGTCGCCTCGGGAACTGGTGCCAGCGTAAATGGGGCTTGTTCGCGCGCCATGCCTCCTTCCCGCGCCGTGTTCGCGTGCTTTTCCTCTCCCCCGGTCTATAAAGACCTCCACCGCCGCACTCCTCTCTCCCTCATCCACCGCCGCGATCTTCTCCTCTCCCCCAGCGACCAGGGCGCAAAACGGGCAAGCGGCGGGTAGCGGCGGCGTGAAGACCTGCCTCTGGAAGGAGGAGGTTGCATCCTTCCACCGCCACCACATCCCCGTGTCGCCGGGGATGCGCCTCCCTAGCAGCGGCGGCTGGCAGATCAGCGTGCTCGGCTATGTCATGTCGCCGCTGCTGACGGGGGATCGCTTCCGTGACCTCGTCCGCATGCGCCGCCGGCAGCTGACGCCGGAGCAGCGGGCGGATCCGGAGTACGACGTCGACAGCCCCGACCAGCGACCACTGCTGGAGGCGCAGCGCGACGCGACGCTCGACAACCACGAGGGGATGATGTGGCCCTACCATCACAACGCCGCGTGGAGGCGGTGCTGGTGGGAGGGCCGCGACTTCTACACCGTCATACGGGAGGCTGCTGGCAGATGATGTCGAGCTCATCATCCTCCTCCAGCACGTGGTCCATGACGCCCAGTAACCCGCGCTTCGTGAAGATCGAGCCGCCACCGATCAATAGCAGCGGCAGGAGGATCAAGGTCAATCAGGAGCTCGGATGGTCGGCGCCACCGCCTAGGAACAGTGGAGTCACAGTCCGTGACTTCGGGCCGGCACCGCCTACGAGCATGTCCGGGCCGAGGTCAAGCTCGAGCCGGGGACGTCCTCCTCCCACGGCAAGAAGTGCACCGCAGCGCCGCCGTCGCCGCTGACGGAGAAGCAGGCCGACGCCATGTTCATGTGGGACCTGGAAACGCCACCAAGCTCTCCTACGACACGTTTCAGCCGGCGTCGCGCGAGTTCGCGGAGCCTTGGTCCTGCGTCGAGAACGACATCATCGTCCTCGACGCACCGCCGCGGGTCTAGATTCCCATTGCGCCGGTGAAGGAGGAGGTGGAGGAGCCGGCCGACGCGCCGCTGAAGCTGGAGGCCGGCGCGTGGAACATCAAAGACGCGGTGGCCCTGCTCGACTGGCACCAGTTCTACGGCTACTGGACTGGCTCTTAGATTAGGTTTAGTTTAAATTTTATCGAATTTGAATGAAAAATGTTAACTTTCAATGAATTTGCAGTCTCTATTTTTTCCCTAAAAAACCTATTAGGAGTGACCGATTGGCGCGGCGCTCCCAATAGGCGGTAACGGCCGCCGACACACCCAACATTGTCTGTCCGATAACTTTGCCGGACGCTCTATTGGATGCGCCGGTAAAAACGCTCTAATGCCACTGATTAGTAGAGTTGGGACTCGGGAGGCCACTATGATCATTTTACTACTCACTAGTAAGTTCTTTGTAAGTAAACAACTCAAAAACTATTGCAAACCTATTGCGCGCAAACTACAGACACACTAGTATTTCGTATTTAATTTCCTATGAATATTAATAACTGTGGATGGTCGTGTGCACCATCTTGATGCAGAGGCGGAGAGCCACACCCCTTTTTCTTAAAAACTGCTAGAATACGTTGCACATTTCATCCCCGATAACTTCAGCCGCATTAGTGGTTAATATGTCTCTTCTTTGCCAAAAGAAATAGTTATCTATATGAAATACTAATGCTTCATTAATTGCCATTTTTATAGGTATCACCTACCACGACCGCCGTCATGCAAATCATCGTGATGCGGACATCCTTGGCAACTAGCACACCATTTTATAGTACCAATGATTAGTTTAGGGGTTTGCAAAATTGATATTGTTGATTTTCATGTAAATTTCTTTGGGATCTATGCGCAGATTTTAGTGTTAGCCTCCTACAATTGTCACATCATATTCAATCATATGTGAATTTTCAGTGACATTTGACCAAAAAAGAAGATGATAACAAATTCATAATGCTCATCGTACTAAGAATAGGTTATCTCAAGCAATCGTGTTTTTATTTGTCTTTGAAAAGTATCCATTCAAGCTCATGCTACCTCATGGATAACCGAAATAGTTCAATCTATCTATTATATAATTAAAACACAGGATAATAAAGGGCTCAGATTAATCAAGAAACTATCAAGAGAAAACAACGGTTTAGATTAAGATATAACTCTTCGCAAGATAAAAGATATGAAAACCACGTGTACAAGACCATGTCCGCAGTGTCTACCAGCCGTGACAGATCAGGACTGCCTTGGTGCAAAAAAAAAAAAGATCAGGACTGCCTACACGGGAGTATGCAGTGCAGAGTTTGGACTCCTCCTAGGGTACGTTAACCAACTACTCACGTAAAAAAAATCAGTCATCGGATGGTGTCGCTAGCTATCCATAGCCCTAAGATTAAAGTATGAGTTCCACATCACGCACGCCTCCCCTGCCGTCTAAATAATCTAAAAAACTTGCCCTAGCACGTCTCCAACTAGGAGATGGTTTCTCCATGTCGCCGCTTCATGGCCTCCACGGACGCCCGACCCTGACGCAGATCGACCCTTCGCTCCTCCGTCTCTGCCGTCTGCCTCCGGTTTCCCGATCTTCTCCATCGTCTATAGCAGCCCAAGGTTCCGTTTTGTAATGCTCCGTGTTCAAAGGCTACATGGTGTCACAACCGTGATTATGCGACGTGAAACAAGAAACTAAGCTCAAGTCGCCGGCGCCGTGGCCAAGAATCTCCAATCAAGATGCAGGTAGGTTTACTGATAGATTCTTGGTTACCTAGATTGACGTTGTTGCTATTGTCCTACAGGTAGGTTTACTGACAATTTCTTTGTTACTTATCAATATCAAGAACTATGGTGCAATATTTGTTCCTATCTACTACTGTGCGTACTACTGTACATGCGATTTTATACAGAAGTAGTTGGATGTTCATGCAGACATAAGGTGCACTGATAGATGATCGTGGAGCTGCAAAAACAATTATCCCAAATTTGAAAGATTTTACTGAAGGTACTGTATTAATATGCTGTAGCGTACTGTTCTTTCTATAAATTATATGTATCAAATTTGTATGCTCTACTTCCATGGTTATGTCCTCTTATCTCTTCAGATTTTCTGAGGCTTTTAGTGTATATATGTGCAAATGTGCATGTATTAGCATCCATAAATCATGTCCAAATCGAAGAAGGTTTGCACTTACTCATCGCCATAATAGTCGTTGCCTTCATGGGATGCTTATTACAGATTTGGTGTACAGTTGATATGTGGTCTGATGGCGAACAGTGGTCAAAGGTCAACATGCCGATTCATCAGTTCAAATTTCGTGCAGTGGTTCTCTAAAACGAAATTATGCAATTCATTCCTCTGGAATTTACTATATTTTAGCAGCTTCCTTCCATGTACTTTGTGTCAATCTGTGAATAATGGTCGACAGTGTAAAGGTTGTTGGAGATCTCCACTTGGTGCAAAAGTGTCATGTTGGATTTTCTTTACATTGCATACTTTTAATAAACACAATGATTCTTGATACGCAATTATAATCAAATAAAGAATATGTAAGCTATAGTAAAAGAACGCACTGATTTACTAAAAAACGAAGTACTTTTGGTTGTTGCGCCTGCAGAGTTGGTCAAGTGCCCTGTACTAGGATCTCATATGTGTTGCTGATATGAGGTACCCAAATCGATCTCCTATTTAAAGCCAAAGCCTTCATTAGAACATATTTTTCCAGCACTTTTAGTTTTACCAACAATGCATTCACCTTCTTATGCAGTTTCTGTTGCATGTGACGTGAATGACTGAATTTCAGTGAAACTCTTCCGGTTCGTTTGGTGAGTTTGCATTTAACAAAGAAGATATGTTCAATTTCTTGGTGGATTGATAGCAACCAAAATATTTTTAGTAATCCTTAATAGATAAATTTTCAACCTGTATTGCTTACAGAAACTTTTCATTTTGCATCTTCTTGACAATTGTTTAGGCCAGCCGCTTTTTGATTTGTGCCATATAGACATAATTCTAACGAAGTGGTCAGGGGAACTAAAAATAAAGCAAGTGGAGGACTTAAAAGAGCTGATAATTCCACTTGATAATCTAATACAAATAAATAATCATAAATGGTTATTAGTACACGATGATAGGAGCTACATTACTATGTACTTGGCCTGTAATCTATTGGCACAAACAGAGAAGAAAGGGTGAGATGTTTATAGTTGTTTCTCCGCTCAGTATGACACTATGGAAACATTAGTGGTAGAAAACATGTAATCCAGTGCACCAGTTTGTTTAATACACATATGTTATTCTGGAAATACTATTAAATATTTTGCTAATTCCTCGAACAAAGACGAGGCTAATATTTTCTGATTCAAATATTTTTGTTTTCCTTGGCTTAACAGGAACTTTGTCTGTATGACAAGACAAAAATATGTTGCTTCTAGATTAGCCATCATTTGGACGCCTGCTTCTTTGACAAGTATGCACATGATATTTATTTAGGGAAATAGCAGTCTACTAAAATAAACTGTCATTTTTATTTTCAGCTTTGCTCACCTTCACAAAGGTTTAATTCTATTTTTCTAAGCTCAGTTTTAATTATATTTAACATGATGAATCACCTACAAACTTCCTTACCTGCAAGGTTCCTTTTAAGAGGATAAACAGTAGCTCCCCAGACATTGGCGTTTGCGATACTAAGTGAGTTAATTTCTATCTCATTGTCGAGACTTGAAGCATGTTCTCTTAGCATGACAGTTTCTAATGTGATATTTAGTTTTTGTAATATATAAAAGGTTTATTCTATTATTTACCTGTATTTTTCTGCTGGGTCTCCGCATGTCTTTAAGAAAAGCATTTCTTGGGAAACCTGTCTATAATCCATGTGACTGGAAATGAGCAGGCGAAAGCTTCTAGATCAGGCGCTCATTGATGTATATTTCACCCTTTTTTACCTCTTATATATGATGCTGCTATTTACGGATGCATTCTTTATTTCTTTCAACCGTGATAGGTGCTGCTTTGCAACAGGAAAACTTGGCGGAGATATCAGATTGCATATAGTGCATGATGGAGTAGTACGTGGATGTCTACGGTTGATCGGTATGGCTTCACAACAGCCATCCTGCTGTGTATCTCGACATGGCAGTGGCAAGCTTTTGATGATCTTGAGGAAAGAATCACGACATAAAGAAGAAGCTGGGCGTATGTTACGTAAGTCTACCACAAGGTCATCGAGGAGTCCTTTAGATGAGCTCAAGGCACAATCGCCATATCACGCCGATGAAGCTAGCTCGAGGCGAAAACCATGATCTCGCGCCAGCGGAGCTGAAAGACACTGAAGGTGACCCGGCCGAGTCTACCTCAATGTCTTCAAGGAGTTCTTTTACGATATGGATTTGGCGACAAGCAATGACATTCGGAACCCCACATGGCTGCTTGAATCGATGGTGACAAGACGACTCCAAGAACCAAACACTGGTGCGACGCCTAACAACATTGGAGCACTTGGTGACCCGACATGTAGTTTGCATCAGCTGGCTTGATTATTTTCTTACGATTCTGTGAAGGCTGAAGACATGTTCGTTGTCGATGCATGAATGTATGGAGGACATTGTAATTAGATCCAGGTAAGAAGTCAAACCATAATACCCCATCGGAGAAAGAAAGGACCTCACTTGATGCTTAGCAATGAAATAAACGAACCACTTTCGACATGCCTAGCAATGAAATGCACAGCAGCAGGGTACGAATTATAGGACAATAAATAACTTCTGTAAGGAAATACATCACATAGGATAGATATATGATCAATGAACAGTCGTTTTTCTCATTAATCTATTCACAAATATAATGATAGTAGAGAAGAACCACATAGGATAGATGAAATATATTTCTCCTGAATAAGCCAAATATATTGCATTAAAGGACAAAGACAATTAATAATCGACATGTAGGGATGAATATAACAAACGGTTTGAATACAAGTCATTCATGTTTAGATCTTCATGGGGAATTTCTGAAACATATAACCCTAAACTCTAAGACAAGAATGAAAATATCAGGAAGGTGCATATTTTGTTTTGGATACATCTTCCACACTACCTAAGCACAGCAATCTAAGACATTCAATTATCCGATCATGCTTCCTTGGGACTTGCGACTTCTGTCTATTTATATCATATATGATTATCGATGAATATAAGTAAAACATTAGTTGACTATGAATCGTACTTCTGACAAAGAAATTATATCTGAATCTAAAATTCAAATGAATTCTAGCCGCGCAAATGCGCGGGCCACCCAGCTAGTTATCTATTACATTAAGTTATTAGATGGGATAAGTCTCAACCTAGTTGCCGCCACATATGGTCTCCTCGCCGCTGCGTGCTAGAACGCCATTGCGAAAAGCCCAGGCAGGGAATGATGGCGGCAGCAGGCCTTCCGATCACTATAGGAAAAGCGATCTATTGCCACGAACAAAATCGTTGGAACAAGTGCCAAATCGTCGCAATTGGTACCTGTTGCATCCAAACGTCGTTCGTTGGGCGTCGTTGCGACTAAACGCGTGGTACTAGGTTGTCTCCGTGGAATGAGTTTCGTGGCTACAAATTCTGCCTTTTGCAACCATTTATTCGGGCAATTGCCACGCGTTTTTTCCGTTGCGGCACTCACCTAATGCAACCTATGTTTTTCGTGGGTATAACTCTAGTACAACAAATACCGAACCGTGGCGAGTGACCACTGTGGTAACGGCGCGTGTTCCGTTGCGCCTGCTCTTTCGTTGGAATAGTCCAGCTTATTTGCCACGTCTAATTTTGCGGCAAGAAACTATGTCAACAAACCTTATACGCGTGGAAAAAATGATTTGCCACAAACAATTCAATCGTGGTAACACGAGTTCTCTGGTTATCGCCACGTCCAAAAAAATTGAAGTGACAAACTACTGCGACAATGAAAAAATTCCGTCGCTATACTCTATTTCAACACAAATTATTTTGGTGGCGCCAAATACTAGTCGCTACGTGCAAACTTTTCGTGGCGATGCTTTATTCCAACAAATATTATTTCGGTGGCGACAAGTAGCAATCGCAACGGCCTAAATATTAGTAGCTAGAAACAAGTGCGACAATTTAAACTATTCGTGGCGCCATTCTATTGCAACAAATTTTAGTTTGGTGGCGAGAAGTACTAGTCGCAACGTCCAAATTGTCAGTAGCGAGAAACTAGTGTGACAATTAAAAGTTTTCGTGGCGATTCTCTATTGCAACTAATTTTAGTTTGGTGGCGAGAAGTACTAGTCGCAACGTCCAAATTGTCAGTAGCGAGAAACTAGTGCGACAATTAAAAGTTTTCGTGGCGATTCTCTATTGCAACTAATTTTAGTTTGGTGGCGAGAAGTACTAGTCGCAACGTCCAAATTGTCAGTAGCGAGAAACTAGTGCGACAATTAAAAAATTTCGTGGCGATTCTCTATTTCAACAACATTTGGTTTGGTGGCGCGAAATAGCTAAAGCAACGGCCAAAATGTTTGTGGAGAAAAAGTACTGCGACGATCTCCACTGTTGGTGGTGAAAGTCTATTTCAACAAAACTTTTGTTGGTGGCGCCAAGTAGTTATCGCAACATTTGAACAAAACAGGTAGTCGTGGCGACTAAGTCTTAACGCAACACTACATTTATCGTGGTAATTACCTATTGCCACGCTAAAGAAAAAAATACGGGAAAACAAAAATACGGGCACTGAATTAAAATATTCAAAACCGTACGTACAATATGTATATTCATACAAATCATAGTTCTCATAGCTATTTATAATTCATACAAATCATAATTCTCATACAATATGGATCAAATGAAACTCAAAAATATCGTAGGTATCCTAATGTACTTGATGTAGAATCCAGTGCAGCTATTTTTTTCCATTTGGATTTCCAATTCCATCATGCAATCAAGAATAAAAAAAAGTTTAGTTCATGTCCATTTCCATCCTAGCTAGCATATATCTGTTGTTTGATTAAGTTCTGAGTCAACACAGCAACAATACATGGTGAAACATAAGAAGCAGGTGGAGCAAGGCTATAGTGTGGGCGAAGAAAAAACAGTAGTTGTAAGTCAACGAAGAAACAACACATAGTGAAACATATATAAGAAGCAGGTGCAACAAGGCTATAGTGTGGGTGAAACAAAAACAGTACGTACTAGTACCGATTTGTACAAGTTTGTGACTTACCATTGCTTTATACATTCGAGAACCCTGTACCATGCTGTGCGGAGGAAATATTTTCTTAGCAGGGCTCTGTGAAAGTGGTGTTTGCAGGTTTGGACTTTCTTTCTGGTTTGTCGACTTCTTCAACATCTGCAAAAACGAAGTGCAATGTTAGCAATGCAAGTAAACAACTAAATCTTACGAGTTTGCAAGCGTATGACTATCATCACCTGCAGTGTTTGCAATTTATGTTGTTCCATCTGTTGGGAGAACTCTTGAAACCTTGACTGAAACTCTGAGTAAACTGTGCCATCAAGTTTGTCTCAAATGCCTGTCTTGAGGTTCTCTCCAATTCCATCATTCTTTCCCTTTCAGCACGCTCTTCCTGTAACCTCTCCTCAAGGTTTTCCCTCTCAGCACGCTCTAAATTAATCCTCTCTTCCATGCTAGCACGTTCAGCTTGTAACTTCTGTTGTAAGTCAGTGACCTGCTGGCTGAGCTCAGAGTTTACTTTTTGGGTCTCTACCGTAGCACGAGCTTGCTCTTCAACATGTAACTTAATCGTTTGAGAACTAGTTGGCAGTTTGGCCATGTATCCGAACCCACGAGGTTGCACTGACTTGCAAGCTATGATTTCTTTATATGAAGTCTGGAAAATATTGATTCTTTGTTCAGCTGAAACTGGAACATCAGATTCCTTTACTCTATTTTCAATGTCTTTACATGCTTTATCCTAATTACGAAAAAAACACTCCCATCAGATGAAGAAACATCCATGATGAACAATAGTAAATATGTTTTGAGGATAGCTTCTAAGTCAGTATACTCACGTAAAAAAATTTGGACTCTTCGGTAGTCCATGTTCCATCCTTGGTGTGGGTGATTTCCCAGAGAGCAATACAGTCTGGCTCTTCTCCAGTTTCCAAATTTCTCTGCAAGTAGTGCAACAATTAGATGCTACAAACATTAAAGCACAGTGAGCAGCGAAGCATGCAAAGTGAGTAGGCACATACATTCTCAAAACTCAGTTGAGAGTACGATTTTAATCCAACTTTGTGTTTTATCTTGAGTTTCTTACGGTTCTCCGAGTTCTTTTGGCTGAGTTGCTACACATTCAGTGATAAAAAAATGAGTCAGACAAGCCATTTCATGATAGTACAATATTCACAAACTGTGAGCATAGAAATAACCTGGAATTTCTGATCAGTGCCAAAGTACTCAATCAGGCATTCCCACTCTTCCGGTTGTAAATCTTCCGGTATATTTGACATTCTAGCATCATCTGTTTTGTATGCCTTGTAAGTGCAGCTTAGAGATGCTCGTCAGCCTCTGTATCGCTCTTTCGCAATTTTTAGAATTTTTTCTGCTGTTTGTGGTGTATCTTCCAAATCATATATGTCCTGTAATGTGTACAACAAACGGATAGACTTTAGTAGTTCATTATGGACGAAAAAATAAGACAACACATGTGAGAAAGGCTGTACTCACCAACATATCTGCAACTATGAATCGATGGATGTCAGGGTGAATGTCTGACCACCTCCTCACTCCAATAATTGGTAACCCTTTTTTCATTAAGATAACCACGTCATCCTTGAATGAACGGTAGTTCATTCCTACTGCACCGCCCAATTTATCAGAGAATGCAATATTTAGCTTTGCAGATCCATTGGCATGACGCTTCTTAGATGCTTTTACACCTTTGACTACACCTCGCCCTTTCTTGGGTCCGTCAGCGCCTACAGCCCAAAACATATACAAAGAAACAATTTGTTGTGTAGTACATTGTAAGAAATGAGGACATAAATGTAAAAAAAAAGCTAGTACCAGCCTGTACTCGGGCGGTAGCGGCGAGCATGGGAAGGCCATTCAGTAAGAGGAACCATGTCAGTTTCAGACACTATAGTGTTAGATTGGTCTACAGTTCCTGTATCAGGGTAAACATTTGTACTGAATCAGCAATCAAGGTTTTTCTGCATTATAGCAAATGTTAGAGAAAGCTTAAATGTCAAAAATAAATTACCAGATCTACGTTTTCCATGTTTTCTTTTGTAGGCCTGTAAACTTTCAATCCTTGTCATTCTAACAGATCCTTTTTTACTGAACATGTAAACAATAAATGGACAAAGCATTAGCAATGTGCACAATTCAGAAACCTGATTAAGAATTAATGTACTTGTGTACCATTGGTAGAGGAGAAATTTGTATCTTCTGTTTCGTTTGAATCTTGATCCTCATCTGTTGCATCCCTAACCGCATGTTTATCCAATTTAAGCATGCATTAAAATGTGACTGGGAAAATATGTATTAAAGTCTGTATTGAAGGTGTTCTGCGTTCGAGAGTTGGGATGAAAGGATAACCTAAGACTTTGTACGTTCGCTTGTTTCTGGTGGACACTTTCATCATCAAGCTGAGACCCTGGTGTTGCAATATCAATGTGGGCTTCTCCCTAAACACACACAGGTTGATCTTCTTCTAATTTTGTGCAGGGATACCAATTTCTCCACTTCAGGTCCATGCTCGATGGGAACAAGTTTTCCTCTGAACCTGCAGTAGAGGTAATGACGCCCGGCATTGAAGCCAACAGTTTCAATCAAATTGATCAGTTCCATATAGCAGAGGTCAGTCCTCTTGATTGTTGCTTCGAGAACTTTCTGTTTTTATCCTCATCTTCGTAGTACAGCATAAGTGTCCAAATGTCCTCGCGCGTCTACAGTTAGATAGAAGTAAAAAAAGAATAGTTACATGGCTATGTAAATTTTATGAATAGTTTGCAAAATGAAGTATGCATTTATCATTAATTCTCAGTTCGATACACGATAAGAAAAACATGTTCGCAAATGATCCACAGAGGAACAACATGCTGAAAATTGACAGAGCCATTTTTCTCATGGATAACGAGTCTCCCATTGTCACTACGATGGAGCACAGCACGGCAAACTCAAATCACACATGAACTCCAGATAGACTTATGATCGACCAGGTGACGTTCATACACAGATTTACGCTTGGAGCAGAGGAAGATCGGAGAAGAAGAAAAAGAAGAACATATCGAAAAACCAATTTAGAGAACAAATAAGAAAAGGCGAGATCACTGACACGGCGGGTAGCCTACCAAGGAGAACTACCCCACGCCGCTCCGATCTTGCCAAACCGCGCAATTGCCAAACGTGGCAAGGATCGCCGCCGGCAGCAGGTAATTTTAGGCTAGAAAAAACGGTGCGCTGCACATCTTTGCGGACGAGAAGTAGATGATGAAGGAATAACCTGAGAGAATTGGCGTTCCATTGACTCCGGTGACGACGTCGTCATGTCGCCGTGGGACGATGAGGGAGCTCAGATCCGATCGTGAACAAACTCGCCACGGTGATTGCGTTTAGGTTGGGAGTCGTGGGGAGTTATGAAGAGAGTTTAGCGGGAAGGTTAAAAGGATGCTTTTCGGTTTTGGTGATGGGAACAAAAAAATCGCAGAGACTCTACGTACGGGCCTTTTAGCGGGAGGTTTTTGAATTTTTGGCCAAAACTACATTGGTGGGAACGTAATTATTTGTTGACTGGTTTTTTTAATTAAGGAAAAATAAATAAGTTTGGAAATTAATATTCGAAAGCAATATTTGAAAGTAATATTACTGTAATTTTTGTGTTTGATGATTAGGATGGAAGGAACAAATGGAGGCAGTGGAAGATGCAAGAATGACTGACATGAAATTGAACCACTACTCATGAATTGTAGACATGAGATAGGTAACTTAATTTGTTTCTGAATGTGATTGTTAAACAGTACTGAAACCATGGGATTATACCTTGTTGCACCCTATGCACTCACTTAGTGTTGTGTGGCTTGATCATGGGCCGCTCGTCGACGACCGTGGCCTATTAGGGAGCAATGTGAGGCTATAAACTTTTTTGTGAGTGTGCAGCTAATGTAAGTGTGCCCAAATGTGATACCATAGCTAGCCAGATAATTTTTCGAAAGGCCTAGAACCTTCAAAGTAGGGGTGAAAACATGTGGAAGTCTCACATGAGTCATGTAATACCCCTGAACAATTATGTCATGCATCTAATTAGCTGTTATTAATGTCTGCAAACGTCAAATTGCCACTGAAAAATAGAGAAGACCAATAATCTACATTGTAGATGCAGACATCACAGGGTTTTGGTGATCAAAGCACTGAAGCACATCAATGCAAAGGGTTTTGGTGATCAATGTACTCAAGCACATCACTGTTGCCCCTACGATAATTACAGTCACCATGTGTTCATGATCTCTGATGCGAATGTCTTGGTTGGCAGACTACTACAACCAGGGCGACACCGCCTGCATCACAATCTTCACGTCCAAGTGGCGGTTACGGGTGCTCCTAAGTGTAATGAGAAGAGCTTGCATTTCCTTTAAATTCTTGCCTTCAAGGAACTGCCGCCATGCATTCCTGACAAACATAATGTGGCCGTCACTGTCTGTGTTGTATGGAACGGAGGTGAACGCCCCTGACGCTCCGAGGCGTAGCCCAGCATGGCCTGAAGACGGAATGCCAACGATGTCCGCTACGGACTGAGGTAGTTTCTGGATTTTAAACGTGTGGATGAAAGACAAAAAGAAGTAGGTCATACAAAGGCACACGTTGTAAGCACAAATTGTGTAGAAAAACAAAAATAGCATTAGAACCATACGTACCATCTCATATCTGGCCAAATTTGTCCTCGTCAAACGAGTCACATATGGCACTCCAATGTACTCATCTTTTGGGGGTAGAAGCTCACGGATGTGGTCCTTCTCATCGTCATCAAGATCAGCTCTCTGAGACGATGATGGAAGAGTCAAATGGGTCATCCTCATCCGCGGACTCCTCGTCCGTGGACTCCTCATCCGTGGACTCCTCACCTGAACCTGGTATCTGGGCCAGTTTCATTGCTTGTACTGGCGTCGTGGTCATACGAGTAGTGCCTGCGGCACATGTGCAGCCCGAACACCTTGACGGTGAGCAAGGCGTCGCCGTCAAAACTGAAGAGGAGGAAACTGCCACACTCCAGAGAGTAACATTGGGCGAACTGCTCCCAGCCGCGCCCGAGGTAAATGAGGCCACGGGCATCGAACATCACATCCATGTCCCACGAGCAGCTACTCGGATCGTCTGCCTCTCGCAGCTTCAGTACACGGTACACGGCCCTTCAGCAACTCCGCAAACTTCTTAGGCAGCATCTGCAGCAATATAAAAGTTAAATAGATGGAAAAGAGGGCTTACAACAAAAAGGTTACTGTTTGATGATGAAACATTAATATAAAAATGTAAACAAGTAGTACCCAGTAATCAGTTGTACTTGATCAAAGTTGAGCAATCAGGTTGTTTGGCACATTATTTGAAAAGATGAACATTCAGTGGGAGCTCAAATTTGCCATATCCAGTGAACATATGCACCGAGCACTTGAGGTACTACAACCCATCTACTAGACCTTTGATTCACAAATTTAACTAGCTGCAGGGTCATAGCTCACACACTCTGCCAGTTAATAACTGAAGTGATGGAGGACCAAATAACTGAAGTGGTGGTGTGGGTCAATGAAGCGTACCAGTTTGTCCGATGGAGCGTCTTCTAGGGCCCTGTAGAACTCAAAGTCTGACAACTCCATCTTAACAGATCCCTCTGTTCATCATATAAAAAATGCAGCTAAATTTCCGGTAACATACTGTAGAATTGACATTTTGGTTATAGAGTGCACGTACTGTAGGTCGCATTGTATTGCATGCGGCACATGCTCCGGTCGAACATCTTGACTGTGATAACATCCGGCCATCGAAACTGCAGATTAGAACATACAATTGCTGCAGGCCGTACGTCCGGGCGAAACACTCCCAGCCGCACTTGAGGAACATGCGGCCAGTGCTGTCGAACCACACACCCATGTCCCAGTGACTGCTTCAGTTCACGGGGTTTACGGTCCTCCAGCAAGTCCGCGAACTTCCTAGGCAGCGACTGCAGCAAAGGATAGAGCAGGCCATGAACATCATTACACCTAATCTGACAAAAATGACACCTTAATTGAGTACCATACCAATTTGTCCGATGAAGCATCGGTAATTGTAGCGAAGAACTCGCAGTCCATCGTATGCAAGGCCGCCTGTTGATCGTACAAAAAAGTCTGACTTCAGTTACATCTAGCAGACACGCCAAAACATCAAGGTTCCGAAACATGACTAAATGCATTCTAGCACCAGCAAGGTTCACTAGAAATTTAGGACTAAATGCAGTCTAGCAGCAGCAAGGTTCAGAGACATTCATATAAGTGCAATTTAAATTTGACATGCATACAAGAATTTCATGGAAGTACGGAACTGCAATTAACAAGAGAGAAAATCATTTGTCAAGGTTCAGAGCGATCTAAATTAGTCATTCTAGTGCCATTTGTATCTACACATAGCACAATCATACCGTCGTTCACACCATATACTTCCTAAGGAAGCGAGTTCTGGTGTGGCAGGGGATGATGTGAAGAACAGCATAATTCACAGTAGAAAATATACTTGTATGACACAGAAATGGGTTGCAGACAATCAATTGTACTGCTGAAAACTACAAAGGGAAGTTAATAAAAATAGCTACATGTCCTAAAAAGGGCTCACATCAATTGTACTGCTGAAGAGTAAAAAGGGAAATTACTAAAAATAGCTACTGGTCCTAAAAAGGGCTCACATAAATTGTACTGCTGAAGAGTACTAAAAAGGGAAATTACTAAAAATAGCTACTGGTCCTAAAAAGGGCAGTGTGAGTACCAGAGCAACATCACAAAGTACCTACCTAGAAAAAGACACACACAACACTAGCTACCAACATCAATTGGGCACCTGGAACTATCAAAATTACATGAAGGTACAGTCCAACATCTCAATCAGGGGCAGAGGCAGAAACACTAAATTATCATAGTTAGGGGGCCGGTTTAAGCAAAAAATTCTAGAGAAATTAATTTTCATAAATTTGTATCCATGTGATTAGGGGGGGCGATGGCCCCTGCTGGTCCCCCTGTCTCCACCACTGATCTCAATCAGATGCATGTAAGTACAATCTCAATCCGTAATAAACGTGTAACACACCAATCAATCATGAATGACATCGAACATAAATACGTGCTAATCTATATCTAGCACCAGATCGCACAACTCTTTCTTGTCGAGACAAGTAGGACACTTGGAAACGAAAAGAAAATTCATGTTTGAACTCAAATCGTTCTGCAATCGCAACCAAAGAGAAGAAGAGTGGTAACATGAGTGCCACCCATGATGGATCTTTGGTGAATCGCCGCGATGTGGGTCAATCTACAGCGCGATGACGACACGGGGCGACGACGGCGGTCGAGAGAATGCGGCGGCACAGAGAGGGATGGTCAGCTAGGGGCGGCGAGGTCGAGAGAGGGATGGCGGCGGCGGTGGTCTCCCTCCTCCACGAAAGAGGGTTTTCTCGGAGTAGATCTTGGTGGGTAAACAGAGAGATGCCAGTTTTTTTTCGTTCACGGTAACTGTTTCCGTGGAGGCCGAGGAGGAGTTCCTTTTTTTTCGTGGGCCTACTTGTCAGCCGGAAAGAACTACATGGTGAGTCTTGCTTCCGACGGTTCATTACATCATTAATCTTCTCACCTTCCACTGCTTCCCCTGTTTTCCCCCTGTTTCTCCTTGCTCTGGCCCCCCTCTACATCTTCTTCCTCTCCGTCCGCGCCGCCATGGAGCCAGTAGAAATCCGTACTGTGTCGATGTCGTACACCGCCCATGGCCCGACGGACATTGACGTCATCTACACCAACGACATTGTGCAGGTTGAGGAAACCCTCAAAGTGCTCACGTGGAAGGCGTCGAGAATGGAAGAGAAGGATGAGTTCATGGGGCTGGATTTCGAGTACACCCACAAATGGCCTGTGGAAACGCAAGAGTGGCAATTGTTCAACTTTGCGTAGACCAAACTGTGTTGGTCTGGCAGTTTGATAGGTATGACTGATAGATCTAGTAGTGTACATTTCCGGTTTGGGGTTTTCTACCACTAGTGTAAGAAGAAGTAAGTACAATATTTCATTATTCTGTTAATTGCGGAGCTCTATATCTACTGTTGTTGTTACTTTCTTTGATTTGGTTTCACGATTCACATGTACTACCGTGGCTATGGTAGCAAATGCTCAACTGAAATATATGCAAAATACGGTAGCAAGAAAAAGTGGAAGGTCTTTCCAAATGCACCACTGAAATGGAATATTGCAAGGAAGTAATTGTAAATTTTGATCTTGTATTGGTCTTTGTATCAATTGGACTTTTCTTATTCAATGGCATTTTTCTAGAGGATATGACAATCTGACAACTGCACCTATGATTATTGCAAGGAAGTAATTGTAAGTTTTGATCTTGTATTGGTCTTTGTATCAATTGGACTTTTCTTGTCCAATAGCTTTTTTCTAGAGGATCTGACAATTGCACCTACGAATATTGCAATAAAGTAATTGTAATTTTTTTTATCTCCTATTAGTGTTTTACCACTTGCTTCATTCATTGTGTTACATACATATGATTGTACAATGGTAGAACTAATTGACAGTCTAATTTTGAGGATATGCTTCATTCATTTATTTTTCTTCAGTACCACGTTGATGTCATGGCACCTAGTTATGACAATTTCTTTGGTACTGAAATTTCATTAAATTAAATGTGTTACATATATGATTGTATAATTAATTTAATTGTTTTACATATACTAGATATGTAAAACTGAATTGTACTCTTTGCAAACTTACAATATTTACTTTGTAACTACTGTAGGCCCAGGGAGACGTGTGATAAGCTATTCGAGCTTTCACCAAGCGGACGTGCAAATTTGCCTGTGTCGACATCAGGGGCGACAGGAGGGTCATGGAAAGAACTTGGGTTTCACAATTCCAAGGAAGTACCATGTGGATATCCAAGATATCTACCACATAAAAGGGAAAGGACGCGACGGGAGGACTGGAATGGCTGACCTTCCAGGCCTACTCATCAACAAATCTTATTTAACCATGAAGACCGAGTTCCCAGAAGATGGGCACGATCACTGGGTACAACAGCCACTTCCAGAGGTTAACATCAGATATGCTGCTGTCGATGGGTTCGTCTCGTTCGAGCTATACCGGGTTCTTCAGTGCGCCCTAAATGACCTGGTTTGTCTCCAACCTAAACCAAAAGCACCACGGGTCATCCCAAGAGTATGTGCATCCTCGGCATCTTCCACCACCAGCAGCAAGTGAAACAGGTGGGAGGATGACATCTATGTGGATGGCCGCAACAGGGGTGAGGGGTGGAACGAGGGCAAAGTGGGGGCTGGTCCGAGTGGAAGTGAGCGGCACGAAGTGCTCGAAATGTAGTGTTGTTTATATGCCATAGTACCTTACTGATCATATGTAGTAATCCTGAACTTAGTTTAGCCTTATGTTCATGCTTTTGTGTACAATGTAACAGCTATCTGGCTCATGTGGTTAAGCTCACATGTATGTAGAGCTGTTTCAGTATGATGTGGTTTGGAAGTAAGTACAATGTTGATGACCACTATAGTTCATGCTAATGTGCTCATTCTGGAATGTTGCTCAGATTTTGAAAATTTGTCGATCATGATATGTGTTATATGTTCGTCATTTTGAATTTTGTCGATTGATGTCTAGTTTTGCGCATTTAAATGAACTTTAGCCGATTTCTGAAAAATTGGTCAAATTTGAACTACAAGTATGTTATAGCTTGCTGTAATGCAGGTAGGTCAAATCTGAACTTGCAAATCCATTTGAAGGTACACTGATATGAACAACGGTAGGTACTTCCATTCAAGTTCAGACTAAAATTGTTAAATGACACGTAGAAATGAAATATCATCACATAATTTCAGTGCCTTTCACAACTCACTATCAGTATCTTTGTTTTTTGTTTTCACAACATTATTTAACATGGGTTTGTGGCGTACGAACTGTACCGTATTAATCCGTCTCGTCAACTATGGACTTGTTGGGTGCTTCCGTAGCGTTGGGTGCCGTCGAATCACCGGACGGTAACCGGGACGATTCTCGCCGCTTCTCCCTTGCATGTCTACCTCATACCATGACATCCTTGCATCCCACTCCATGGCCATGATTTCTAATGGGTGATGCGGTACTAGCTTCTGCCTTTCATGTCAAAGAAACGCCCGAAAACATGTGATTCCTTGGCCAACTTGTTGTGTACCATGCACAAAGTTGAAAACATGGTGCATTCCAAGAAACTTGCTTCATTTCAACAACATTGCATGTTTGGAATCTCAAAATTTTGGTTCCATCCTCAAGTTGCTTACAAATCTTATGTCGTGGCCATTTTCGGGACTTTTCGGTCCAAAAAAACGTTCTCTGCCGCCTAGGATGCCTAGAAAAATGTAAAGATGGGCATGGCAGTCACACATGGCCATGTGACCACACACAAAATGTTTGAACCCATTCCAGGACTTGTTTGGTGCTTCCGTAGCGTTGGGTGTCGTCGAATCACCGGACGTTCACCAGGACGATTCTCGCCGCTTCTCCCTTGCATGTCTACCTCACACCATGACATCCTTGCATCCCACTCCCTGAAACACACTACTTTGTGTCAACCCATAGAACATTGCACCTTGTTACCCCTGGCCATGATTTCTAATGGGTGATGGGGCACTACTTTCTTGCCTTTCATGCCAAAAAACGCCCGAAAACCTCCAATCCCTTGGCCAACTTGCTGTGTCCCTTGCCCAAAGATGAAAACATGGTGCATTCATAGAACCTAACTTCATTTCAACAACACTACATGTTTGGCATGTCAAAATTTCGGTTCCATCCTCAAGTTGCATACAAATATTATGTCGTGGCCATTTTCGGGCCTTTTCGGTCCAAAAAAAGTTCTCTACCACCTAGGATGCCTAGAAAAAATGTAAAGATGGGCATGGCAGCCACACATGGCCATGTGTCCACACAAAAATGTTTGAACCCATTCCAAGACTTGTTTGGTGCTTCCGTAGCGTTGGGTGTCGTCGAATCACCGGACATTCACCGGGATGATTCTCGCCGCTTCTCCCCTTGCATGTCTACCTCATACCATGACATCCTTGCATCCTACTCCCTGAAACACACTACTTTGTGTCAACCCATAGAACATTGCACCTTGTTACCCCTGGCCATGATTTCTAATGGGTGATGGGGCACTACTTTCTTGCCTTTCATGCCAAAAAACACCCGAAAACCTCCAATCCCTTGGCCAACTTGCTGTGTCCCTTGCCCAAAGATGAAAACATGGTGCATTCATAAAACCTAACTTCATTTCAACAACACTGCATGTTTGGCATGTCAAAATTTTGGTTCCATCCTCAAGTTGCTTACAAATCTTATGTCGTGGCCATTTTCGGGCCTTTTCGGTCCAAAAAAAGTTCTCTACCACCTAGGATGCCTAGAAAAATGTAAAGATGGGCATGCATCCACACATGGCCATGTGAACACACACAAAATGTTTGAACCCATTCCAGGACTTGTTTGCTGCTTCCGTAGCGTTGGGTGTCGTCGAATCACCGGACGTTCACCGAGACGATTCTTCCGCTTCTCCCCTTGCATGTCTACCTCATACCATGACATCCTTGCATCCCACTCCCTCAAACACACTACTTTGTGTCAATCCATAGAACTTCGCACCTTGTTACCCCTGCCATGATTTCTAATGGGTGATGCGGCACTACTTTCTTGCCTTTCATGCCAAAAAACGCCCGAAAACCTCCAATCCCTTGGCCAACTTGCTGTATCCCTTGCCCAAAGATGAAAACATGGTGCATTCCTAGAACCTAACTTCATTTCAACAACATTGCACGTTTGGCATGTCAAAATTTTGGTTCCATCCTCAAGTTGCTTACAAATCTTATGTCGTGGCCATTTTCGGGCCTTTTCGGTCCAAAAAAAGTTCTCTACCACCTAGGATGCCTAGAAAAATGTAAAGATGGGCATGACAGCCACACATGGCCATGTGACCACACGCAAAATGTTTGAACCCATTCCAGGACTTGTTTGGTGCTTCCGTAGCGTTGGGTGCCGTCGAATCACCGGACGTTAAATAGAAAAAAAGATAAAATCAGTTCATCAGAAAACAGTATATGTTGTACACAATGCTCTCATGCAGTGCATCCAAGAGTTCTTCCCTTACTGGAATTATTGTAAAGAAAAAGATAAAGATGAAAAACTTAAAGACAAAGAGAGATGAAAAACACCATTTCAGAAATCATATGACATATAAATCTAATGAAAGTCATAGAAAATCATAGGCATTAACAAAATAAAAGGTTACTGACATACTTGATACAAAGGTTTAGTATGAATGGAACTACCATTGAAACTTATTACTAATCAACATGCTCTCTAGTTCTGAATTTTCTACATATCCAGTGTTTCTTCCATTTCAACTTTGAGGTTAATTCGCCCAAGGTGCCACCGTAAACAAAAGATACCGATCAGAGACAAACCATCAACAGGGTACAGATCTATATCGAACCCAATAATGCACTGCTTCATTCCTGAAAATGAATCAAAATTTAATATTGTTTAGCACCCAAAAAAATATTATGATAAATTGTTATACCTGACTGAAGTAATTAGTAACCAAGCTCATATCTGTATCATTGTCAAGCCTATGATTCATAGAATAAAAAAGAAATGAAAAATCAAATTCATAAAAAAAATATCAACTAAAAAATAAACCTAATATAGGACTTGCGTAGAAAAATAATGAAACCGCTAGCAGTTAATTACAAATCCCTTATAAACAGTGAACAATTAGATGATAGATAATTAATTGAACCGCTGCACAAATAAAAAAGGAACCGCTTCTTGACTCCTCCGCCGCCGTGGGCATGGGATTGGAAGTGGCACCCATTGACCGGTGGGTACGCGGCAGAACGAAAAAGAGAGCCGCCACGTTGTCTCCTCGCCTCCTTCGCCTAGTAGTCTCCACCACTATCCTCTCGCCTCTGCACCACTACCCAAAAAACCCCCACAACGTCACTTCTCGCCGCCGGCCGACGTGTCCTCTCTAGTCTCCACCCTCCTCTCGCCACGAGCAGTCTCCACCATTATCCTGTCGCCTCCACCACGTCCTCTCGCCTCTCCTTCACGCGCCTCTCTCTCTTCCCCTCCACCATCGGAGCCAACTCAAGCTCCGATGATCCCAATCTTTGGGTATACGGCATCGACGACGGCAAGGAAACAACTGAGACCAGCCATAAGCATGCTCACGGCGAGACATGGATCGAGGCGGTGTACACGAACAAGGAAGCAACCGTGGATCTAATCCTCGAGAAGTACGAGCGTTGGCTCGCGGAAGAGGAGATCAAGTTCGTCGGCCAAGATATCGAGTACAACGGTTCGCAGAGGAAGGTGGCGGTGATGCAGCTCGCCATGAGGGAGCATGTGCTCGTCTTTCACAGGATCAGGTACTATCATTTCCCCAAAATAATTTGTTGAAGTCTGAGAGTAAGTCGACCTTATCTGTTCTTGACAGTGCCAAGAGACTTATTTATTTTTTTATTTTTGGTATCAACTACGAACAGCACATGCGCGCAATGAAATTAAAATCCGCTCTGTTAATTTGGCAACCATTGTTCTGACGGTATTTGACATGCAAGATTAATCTGCAAATTTTCTTGTGTGGTCAAAGTTCTTCCTATATACTAGTTCCCCAACATGTACAGTGCTTAGCAATGTGTACTAGTTCCCCAACATTTGGCATGCTAGATTGATCTGCAAATGTACAGTCGTTCCCCAACATTTAATTAGTGCTTAGCTACTATACGTATTATTATTTAGTTGTTCAACTAATTAAATTGTTCACTACACTGCATATATATAATATAAATCAAGTTCCTAATCCCATATTAACTACATTTTTGCGTTATGATATATATGTAGGTGTAAAACAGGTGTTCCATGCAGCCTAAAGGATTTTCTGCAGAACAAGAACATTACTTTCGTTGGGGTGGACATAAGAGGGGATAGACGAGTGCTTAGTAGGGATGGCCTGCACATTCCTGTCGAGTACCACATGGACATCCAGGACATCTACAAGATTGAAGGTGCTAGACACGGCAGGGCTGGAATGGCAGCTATGGCTGGGAAGCTCATCAACAAAAACCCTAAACCCTGAAGTACGCTATCTTGACGATGAAGGAAGGTATGCCGGATAACGTGCACAAATGCGAAGGGCATTCGTGCTGGGAATGGAAGCCACTTGCAGAGAAAAACCTGAAGTATGCTATCTTGGATGGATATGTCACCTACGAACTGTATCGCGTTATCAGGGTAGTGAACAAGGACAGGTTCACCTGCAGAATGTGGCAGCGCACCTCCCACGACCCGTGAAGAAGACCATTCAGCTTCAGCATCGAACTGAGGGCTGGGAGGAGGCAGCTTCTAAATCCTACAACCCCTACAAGAGGAAGAGTGACTGCTGGGAGTCCTGGGACTAGGACAAGAGATGTCCCTATTCCAGCAACATGTCGTTGTCTTACTATATATGTTTATGTTGTATATATGCATGTGTGAAGAACTGAAGACCTACTATGTCATCTAGCTTTTGTATAATCCTACTACTATGTCTGTGTTTCGGAAGTACTATGCTAGCAGAACAAGTTTTATGTTGCATGTAAATTTGGAAGTACTATATATGTGTGGGTACAAACTTTGTGTTTGGATGTTACATGTGTTGTTGTTGTGCACCCTGGAAAGTAGCGAGTAAGTTTAATTTGGATCAAGTCGTACATTTTACATGTTGTTTCTGATTTCTAGTGATAGAATTGTTTAATTACTTTATCCAAAATGAAATAAGTACAAATTTAAACAAGAAAATTGTATGAAGAATTCATTCATACTATGTTTTGGATGTTTATATTGGAGGGCTTGCAATTGAATTGAGAGGCCAATTCTAAATCAATGGATATCCATTGATTTCCATGTAATCGAATAGATGACAACGCCAATTCCAAAATAAGTACAAACCGGGAAGCCGGGAAACCGGGAAGCCGTGAAACCGGGAAAACGTGAAGCCGGGAAAAACGTGAAACCGTGAAAACTTTCCGTTCCAGGGTGGAGTTCTCACGTTTCCCGACTTCACGACTTTCCGTTCCGACTTCCCGACTTCACGACTTCACGACTTTCCGACTTCACGACTTTCTGTTCTGACTTCACGACTTTCTCGACTTCACGACTTTCCCGACTTCACGATTTTCCGTTCCGACTTCCCGACTTCGTGACTTCACGACTTTTCGACTTCATGACTTTCTGTTCCGGCTTCCCGACTTCACGACTTCCCGACTTCACGACTTTCCTGACTTCACGACTTTCCGTTCTGACTTCCGACTTCCGATTTCCCGACTTCTGACTTTCCCGTGCTTCCTTAGCGTTGGGTGCCGTCGAATCACCAGACGTTAACTGGGACGATTCTCACCACTTCTCCCTTGCATGTCTACCTCATACCATGACATCCTTGCATCCCACTCCATGGCCATGATTTCTAATGGGTGATGCGCCATTAGCTTCTTGCCTTTCATGTCAAAGAAACGCCCGAAAACATGTGATTGCTTGGCCAACTTGATGTGTACCATGCCCAAAGTTGAAAACATATTGCATTCTAAGAACATTGCTTCATTTCAACAACATTGCACGTTAGGCATCTGAAAATTTCGGTTCCATCCTCAAGTTGCTTACAAATATTATGTCGTGGCCATTTTCGGGCCTTTTCGGTCCAAAAAAAAGTTCTCTGCCACCTAGGATGCCTAGAAAAATGTAAAGATGGGCATGGCAGCCACACATGGCCATGTGTCCACACAAAAAATGTTTGAACCCATTCCAAAACTTGTTTGGTGCTTCCGTAGCGTTGGGTGTCATCGAATCACTAGACGTTAACCGGGACGATTCTCGCCGCTTCTCCCTTGCATGTCTACCTCACACCATGACATCCTTGCATCCCACTCCCTGAAACACACTACTTTGTGTCAACCCATAGAACATTGCACCTTGTTACCCCTGGCCATGATTTCTAATGGGTGATGCGGTACTACTTTCTTGACTTTCATGCCAAAAAACGCCCGAAAACCTCCAATCCCTTGGGAACTTGCTGTGTCCCATGCCCAAAGTTGAAAACATGGTGCATTCCTAGAACCTAACTTCATTTCAACAACATTGCACGTTTGGCATGTTTCAATTTCGGTTCCGTACTCTAAGTTGCTTACAAATCTTATGTCGTAGCCATTTTCGGGCCTTTTCGATCCAAAAAAATTTCTCTGCCACCTAGGATGCCCAAAAAAATGTAAAGATGGGCATGGCCATGTGACCACACACAAAATGTTTGAACCAATCCCAGGACCTCACTTGGGCTTGTTTGATTTGTAGGGTAGGAAAGACATAGGAATAGGAAAAGTAAAGGATTGCTATGTTATGCACATTGCAATCCTATAGGATTTGGTTTGTAGCAAACTTTGTTTGATTCCATCAAAGGAATTGTAGAAAGAAGTTGGTGTGGATGTTAGAATTCCTATAGGAAGTAGTACAAAGATTCCTATGGGAAAATTTCCTATATGAACTAATCCTACAAATCAAACAACTAGCAAAGTAAAAAATCCTATGCGAGAAATTCCTACAAGAATCCTATGAAATTCCTTTGAATCAAACAAGCCCTAAATTCCCCCATTTATCTGCCAATAATATGGAAAAATAACCACAAAAACAAACCCTAGATTCAGACGTGCACCTTGCGTCAGAGGGAGAGCAAAAGGGGAAGGATATAAAAAGACGCTCTGAAGCAAATCCACTTCCTTCCTTCCTCAGTCTCCGCAACCAATTTTCCCCAAGAACCGCCTCCTCCCCTCCACCTCCATAGCCAAACCCTAGACGGTTCCACACCCCTACCCACCCGCCATGAAGAGATCAAGGGAATCCTTTGACGCTGAGGCAGATCAGAAGGCGGCGCCCGTCGTCGGCGAGCCGTCTGATGTTGTCGGTCCAGTCGCGGCCGGCCCTGGCAGTGGACTGCTGCTTCCGGCGAGGCCCCGGTGGTGGACGCGGTGGTCATCGATGTCGCTCCCGAGCCAGATCGGAAGAAGACCGTGAGCGGTGACGGAGGGGATGGCCCATCCGACGCCGCATTGCCATCGGACCTCGAGGCGGCGTACAACGAGATTGAGGAGAGCTACGATGAAGCCACTACGCCATGTGGGGGCACGTCCCCGCCGCGCCGACCGCAGATTAGAAGGCGGCGCCCGTCGTCGGCGAGCCGTCTGATGCTGTCGGCCCAGTCGCGGCCGGCTCTGGCAGTGGGACTGCTGCTTCCGGCGAGGCCCCGTCCGTGGACGCGGTGGTCGTCGATGTCGCTCCCGAGCCAGATCGGAAGAAGACTGTGAGCGGGGACGGAGGGGACGATGGCCCATCCGACGCCGCATTGCCATCGAACCTCGAGGCAGCGTACAACGAGATTGAGGAGAGCTACGACGAAGCCGCTACATGCGCCATGTGGGGGCACGTCCCCGCCGCGCCGACGGAGGTACATCTAGGGTTCCTAGTGGTAGTACATGCTCGAATCTACTATTCTTTCTAAGTTGAACTGCCCTCGAGGTTTGGTGATTTGGGTATGAACTGAACCATCTGTTCAACTGAAGGCGCAGAAGATAAACAAGTCTTCATAGATGCCTTCAATTGCACATCAATGTAGATATCACGTATCTTTCATGGAAAGAGCCTAACTATTGCCCAATTCTCCCAAATAATAAATAGTACAACTGATTAACTCTACTGATCAAACTAGATGTTTCAGAAGTTAGTGATGTATGTAATTCATGGACTAGCCGATAGAGATACTCAAAATAATATGTAACATGCATTTTTCCTGAATTCTTTTCTTGCTACAACCAGCATAAAGATCGATTTTGCTTTGTAATTTTATTATTTTATTGCTCAAGTGTTCTTTACATTTGTTCAACTGCCATTTTATATCTCATGCTGTAATAATTTGACATTGTGTACCTTTTTCTATAAAATTCAAGGAGTTAAGCTAGGTTAATTAGATGCACAAGCTTTAATTATCATATTGTTATGGTGACCTAGATTAGCATGTTGTTTCACCATTTTCAGCCCTTTACTCCAATATCATCCTAGATTCCCCAATTAATGGTGTTACAACCTTTTATGGGTTGCAATAATCTTTACCTTGTTTCAACTGCCATTTCATATCTCATGTTGCAATAATCTTTACCTTGTTTCAACTGCCATTTCATAGGTCATGTTGTAATAATTGTATAGTGTGTAGTTTTTATTTCTATAAAATTCAAGGAATCTAGATTGGTTAATTAGATCCGCAATCTTTAATACAGTCATTTTGTTATCGTGACCTAGATTAGCTTGCTTCTTCATCATTTTCAGCCCACACTCCAATATCATCCTAGATTCCCCAATTAATAGTGTTACAACCTTTATAGGTTGCAATAATCTTTACCTTATTTCAACTGCCATTTTATATCTCATGTCGTAAATAATTATACACTGTGTAGCTTTTAGCTTAATTAAATGTGCATTCTTACATTGATTTCAATTATGTGATTTTGATATGAAATACTGGGCGAAGTATAGGTTGTACATTTCATATCCATTTGGATTCTTCTGCAATAAATTATTTCCAAGTTAAAAACGAATGAGGAACTTCAGTTCTCATTTAACGTATTGGGTTATTGCATGTTAGGAGCCGAGAGTTGAAGAAGAGGCATTTGATGAGGGACTGGTTTCCCCAGAGGGTTATGCTTCTCTGGATGGACGCTCTAGAGAAGAATCTGCAGAAGACAATGATGAAAACGATGAAGACGATGAAGAAGTACCTCCAAGATCACCTGAAGTTGATGAAAAATCAGCAACTAGAGTCAATGTCTCCCGTTTGGTGATTCGTTAGCTTAAGGTGGAAAAAGATCACACTGACCATGTTCTTCAAGCCGTGGTAACCCCGAACCTGCAACCAGCGTGTTTCGTGGTTTCGCGTGTCCTTTTTAGCAAGTTGGGTAATACCAACTGGCGCATCGTTCAGTCTCATGACGCTGGAGACATCGCACATATTTACATCAAGATGCGTACAAGGGAGGACGTGCGGAGGTGTCACGGAAAGAGGTATGAGTGGATGGGAGAACAAGTCACCTTCCGCAAGGTGATTTCACTCAGGCTGCTTAATCCCGACCCCATGGAAGCTAGCCCGGTTATTAAGATTTTTTAAGTTGTGGTTGTTAAGACAATGTTGCACTTGTTTAAACTTTCTGTTGCTTCCCGTAGTACTGAATGTTGCACTTTCGTTAAACATTATGTCCATGTTATGTTCTGGTTTGTAAGAACTTAATAGTATTGTTGAAGAGTTGCCATTGTGTTTTGAACCAAATTATTTTCTCTTATGCTGATTCTTGAGTCAATTGTACAAATAAGCCGTACTGCGCAAGCAACAGGGTACACATAACCTGAATGAGGTATAGAGGTCACGATTTATAGCAAAATTGCCCGGGTTAATTTGTACTATATATGATTATGCCATCAACTGAAATCTGAATGAGAGTCTTTGTTGGTTCTCATGTGGGCAGTTGTACAAAAGTAGGGGTTTTATCACAGAAATGTGGGTAGCATTCAAAAATTCGACCAAAAAGTAATTCAAACCTCATGACATAGTAGTTCAAACCAGTGTTGACGTACCATAATTGGCATCAGTACTGAGATATAGCACTTATAATATTAACCAAAGTACCAACATTGCATTGCTCAAAGCGTACTGCAAGAGCAACATACTACATACGTACTTACGTCGAACATTGTTCATCCAAACTTAAAAATAAACACTAATTACATGGACCAAAAGTAGCATACTACACCGCAGCAAGTGATCTAGTACCGCCTGCGGCGCTTGCTCGCCCTCGATGATTCGCCTCCCTCTCTGGTCTTCTTAGACTTTTTAATGGCGTCGCTCATGGACTTGAGCACACGGTACAACTCGAGCGCGAGAAACCCATCAATTGCAGCATAGGTGATGTGATCCCAGTCTAATTTCTTGTTGTCCCAGTAGTTGTGCCAAGTATAATGCTTCTTCTTCATGCCTAGGTACCATGGATCAATCATCTTTGCTGCCATGGTAGCCATTCCAGCCTTTTTTACCTTGTACACATCGTAGTACAGATCCTGTATATCCTCATAATTTTCATCTGGAATAGAAAATTTCCAGGTTCTATCAAACACTTTCTTGTCATTGCTGGTGCCAACACTTGCAAATTTGACGCCGCCTTCATGAAATAAATCATCCAGCGCCGGGGATTGCCACCAGTCACTACTGCAGTACACAAGTAAAAAGAGTTATGAAAATTGATAAAGGAAGTGGTAAATCAACTAGGATCTAAACTGGAAATGAAAAGAAATTTGGAGTTTCTACTCACTGCCAAATATAGTAGGATCATTTATGAACAGTTATCAAAATAAAGCCAACCTTTGGATTAAAAAAAATTCTCTGTGAACACAACTTACTAATAAATCATTTTTATCAAGTAACTAACACTTGGCTGTGTAGAAAACAAATTGCACAAGTAAAAGATTAAAGCCAACATAAGAGGTTCAGCTCAGAAGCCCAAGTTGTAATCATTTCCACCAGGCAACATCAAGTTGATGAACTATATGCAGTTAATCTTAAGCATGTGTCCATATGAAGTACAACAAGTTGCGGAGTTTTTCCTATCAATTCGTCTAATAAATAAGACCAGAGGATAGATATGCACACTTTGCACCCCCACAAACACATTTATACGACAAGGCCATGTGTGTACAAGATCTGTTCCTCACCAGCAACAACCAGGAATTACAAAATAGCAATCACAACAACATCTAGATGAGTAACTCATTTAGATTTCTTCTATAAAATGAACTAATATGGATGCCTAACTGCTCGATTAGCATCAAAAAAGTATTCCGGAAAATGGTGATAGTACTAGTACTAGCAGAAAACACTCTACGAAGAAAACAAGAGGAAAATTATCTTTTACCTTGAGTAATGGAACACCAGGACGTGGCGGCGGAAGGCAATCTGAAGAACGGCGATCTTCTTCTCATTCTCCAACCTGTGGGACGTGTACTCAAAATCCAGGCCCATGAACTTCTCTTCTCCGCTTGCAATCCACTACTGGTACATGTCGACGACTCGCTGCACCTCGGCGGGGTCGTTGGTGTAGGTCACCTCGATGGTTTGCTCGCCGTGTACGTCGACCATCTCAGTGTTGCTTAAATACTTCTTCTCATCCATGGCGACTGCGCTTGGAAGAAGAAGAGTGGAGAAGACGATGCACCATAGAGAAGAGGGGAAAACAGGGGAAAACAGGAGAATATTATGGAGTGACCGTGTGAATTCGCAATAAAAAAGGGTAATCGTGTGTTGTGTGGGTACATTTTCGACGCGAAATTGTACTAACCACTCACTAGTTAGTGGGCCCAAACTAATAAACCTAATTTTTTTATCTTACTGACAATTTGGCCAGCTCGGGTCGAATTGTCCCATCGAAACCTACTCTACGCGTCACGGCCTTGACCAAGGCAGTTATATATTACCTCTGTGAAAATCCCTCTTCCTCTTTCCCATGCCTCCCTCTACACGTGGTTCGCCGCCGCCGCCACGACTCTCGCTGCCGCCACGAGACTACCTCTCTCACAGTTTGACCACGCAATCTACCGGACGCTCCTCTTCGACCGATGGCGCCAAGCAAAGCCATGCCTACTCCACGCCTCACTTTTCCTCTTGATAAGCAATGATCGTGATTATCAGATCAAGATCTGATGACTTTCATTTTTTTGCAGTGTGCAGTTTGTTTTGACAAACTCGGGATGTGTGGCAGTCGGTCGAAGACCATGACACATGATTACTGCGTGATAACCCTTGTAGAGGGATTTGAGGAGAAGACGGTAATGCATCTAGCATACTCATGAACACATGGGATTTGATTTATTTGTGGTTATTCACATGTAATATACGTATCAGATCTACCAGTCTTAGTACTCATTGTGTCATGTGTTAATCATTCATGTAAAATACGTACCAGATCTAGCTAGCAAAAAGGTTGTGAGTGTGATCTCTATTAGTCATGCACGTGTGTTTTTTTCAAGTACCAACATGTAATTTTGATACTTGAAGGTACCAATCTGAAACTATGAGTGCGTGTTCAGGTCTTTGCAGTACAGGACAATTGGTTCAATGTCAATTATAGGAATAAGTACAAACAGTTACTCTTGTAGGATATCTATCTACTTCTAGTAACTACAGGACAATTGCTTCAATGTCCAATTATAGGAATAAGTACGAACAGTTTACTCTTGTAGGATATATATCTACTTCTAGTAAGTCCAATTTTGTACTGGCTCATAATGTAATAAAATGCATGCTCTTATTCAGGTGATCCCTTGCTACATCAGAACATATTTCCTAGACATGCATGATTTCTGCCATTCGAGAACACAAGTTTTCAAGCTGCACTGAAAACCAAGGAAGATTTTTCATTCAATGTTGAGCTTACCAGCATTGATGGGATAACCTATTTGAATGGAGAATCTTGGAAAGAATTAGGCAAGTTTACCAATTTAAGGTTGGTATGGAGCTAATATTCAAACTGACACACGTAGCAGGCAAATGAGGTCATAACTGGAAATGACCCAATCATCCATCCATGTAAGTTTCCTACTTAATTCAACAAATTTATGTTGTGCACATAACCATGACTATATTACTTGGTTGCGACATGTGTACTCCACTAATTTCAGTTGTATTAAATTTATACAGCATACTACCTGATGTCCCCTGAGAGGCGTCCCATTGTTGACTCACTCTCTAGCACTGATGGGACCATGATTAATTGGAGGATGATGCAGACGGTGATCAACACAGTTGAAACTTGGATTACCTTGTTCTGTTCCACAGAGCTGGAGAGTATGAGGAAGGAGAATTGGTTTTCGGTGTGCTGCATACTCTAAACTGGACAAACAGCGAGAACTACAATAAACACGTGGTAATCATTAAGAACACATCTTCTCTTATGCGCAAAGTACTATGTGAGGCCATATATATACTGTACACTAATTCTATTTTCCTTTATTTTAACATGTTTATTTTCCGCTAGCTGTTCTCTTGACTTTAAGTCTTTGCATGCAACAGAAAATCCCAAGCCGTTTGATTCCTGCACAAATGGAAAAAAATGGTACCATCACAATTGTTTGTCACCCGAGAACTGAGGTGACATCTACATATTCAATTTCTGAGCTTGATGGTCGTATGTGTGTCAGCGGATGGAAAGAGTTCATGGCGAAGGAAAATCATCTCAAGATGGGTGACAAGATGCTGTTCTTGCTCTACCTGGGGACTGAAGGGCTTTACTTGTTTGCTACCCATGTGCCTGAAATTGGTCTGTACTAGGAAGTCAGTGATGATGGTTTCTGTGTCCAACTATGGATGCAGCCCCGTTGCTACGATAAAAATCCGTGTTAAGACTCTATATTAGATTGTCGAATTCCCTGATGTTAAGAAACTACATACCCTTATCGTGCTGCTAGTTGTAATTCTTCGAATTCTAGATGAATTACTACGTTATGTTTTTGAGATTTACTACTTGCGTGATGGCATTTTCTTTTCTATGCCGAGCTTTTCCCTTTTTGCTTTACTTGCTTGTTTATTGAATAATATGGATTCTATAAATGTGAATTAGGGGCAAACCACGCATGCTCAATGAGTATTGTCAATTTTTGATGGACAATTCATTGCGTACTGTAAGATCATTGGACCGGAAACGGACAAAAATAATCGGATAAATAAGCGCGCGAAGAAACATAACTGCATCGCACAAAAATACGCCCATGATTATTTAATCTTTTCGTTGCAATGATTGTTTCTTGAATATCAATACAACAATGCACTTACAAATATAGAAATGAATAAATTTAATCAGAAATGGAAATTATTAAAAGTTAATATATCATTTATAATACTTGAACGTTATTGACAAGGGAAGAACATATTATTCACAAGGCAAATGGGCTGTGAAGACAAATTGTACAATCTTTAGGCCCAATCTGGGGGTGGGGCATGGGCCGAGCGAAAGGGCTACGTAGCTCCGCCAGGTCTCCTCCAAACTGCCCTGCCCCCACACGACGCCGCCGCCCTATCCGCCCTCAGACGACGTCGCCGCCGTATCGGCCCTGCGCGACCGACCAATCCGCCACTACGACCTCGCCGCCATCCGAATTGGATTAGCGTAAACGGTTGAACTGCCGCCCACGCTGCCCCGCCGACTTGTACTCAACCTATCTCTGCTGCCTCCGCCGCTCGTCAGACGAAATTACAAGGTTTGTACCAATACAGATGTAGTCAATAGCGATTGCAATTGCTGTCAGATAGTCTAGCTGCTTAGGTTCACATATGAGTGTCTGTTTCGTCAGTTTCAGGTGTAAGTGTTAGTTTAATTTTCATAGCAATTTCAGGATTTTAGGTACCTACTACTCAGGTTTTTTTTAAATCGAACGCTGTGTTCTGATCGCGATAGTGGGTACCCACGATCGCTGCAATGTGAAGTAATGTCTAATGTAATCGCTTGCAATTCTTACTGTAAACTAATGCTCTCATGTATCTGTTGTTTGGAAATACTTACTTGTAAACTAATGCTGCTCCTATTGTTTTTTTAACAAGACCGGCTATACGGAGATAAGGCATAATGTCACGAGACAAGAGCTGGATGAAAAAGGATAGAGATTCTGTGGAGTGGCAAAGTGGCATGAAGAGTTTCTTGGAATTTTGTTTCGATGGTGCTCACCCAGACTCAAGAATCCCTTGCCCGTGTACGAAATGTCTGAATAATGCTCAGAGAAAGAGAAAGGATGTCCATATGCACTTGCTTCAGAATGGGATGGATCCGACCTACACTAACTGGATAGACCATGGTGAACAACCCGATGGACAACATGGCTGAAGATTCTGATGATGAAGACGCTGCAGATGATGGTGATGGGATATGTGACATGCTCCAAACTCTCATAAGGGGCACAAAGTGGGAAGTAATGCAGGAGACACCAGCGGTGATGGAAAGAAACAGGAGCCAAATGCATCAGCCAAGGCGTTCTACGAACTATTGGAAGAGGGAAAAACAGCGTTGTACCCAGGTTGTGAGGAGGTCACAAAGATATCTTTCATTGTGAAGCTTTACCAAATCAAGTGCGTGTCTGGGATGACCAATAGAGCATGTGACTTAATGCTGCAGATGTTCAAGGAGGTGCTGCCAAAGGGTCACTGCATCCCTAAATCTTGCACAAGTAAGGAAGGTCATCCGAGAGTTTGGTCTGGATTACAAGAAGATACACGCGTGCGAAAATGATTGTGTGCTATTCCGTAAGCATGCGATGCCCAAGAATGCCCTGTCTGTCATACGTCTCGATGGAAATCTAGTCCTACCGTAGACAAAGACGATTCATCGAGCCGTAAATCAAAGAAGCCAGTGCCACGGAAAGTTCTATGGTATTTCCCACTCATTAAAAGACTGCAAAGGCTGTACATGACAAAAGATATGTCAACTGATATGAAATGGCATAAGGAGAAACGTAAAGATGATGGCGTAATGAGGCATCCTGCAGATTCGAAGGCCTGGAAACACCTTGATGAAAAATATCGTGAAAAAAATTCGCAAAAGATGCTCGCAGTGTTCGGCTTGGCCTTGCTTCGGATGGATTCAACCCCTTTGGGCTCATGAGTATATCACACACTACATGGCCTGTCATTCTGATCCCATATAACTTGCCACCCTGGATGTGTATGAAACAACAGAATTGGATAATGTCAATGATTATTCCAGGACCAAAGTCAGCAGGAAATAACATTGATGTGTACTTGCAGCCTTTGATTGATGAACTGTTAGTTCTATGGGAGGATGGTGCTGAAGCATATGATGCTGCAACTGAGGAAAATTTCACGTTGTATGCATGCGTGTTGTGGACCATCAATGACTACCCGGCTTACGCAATGCTGAGTGGTTGGAGCACAAAAGGCAAGCTAGCATGCCCTTACTGCCACAAGCATACAGATTTTTTATGGCTCAAGTATGGTAGAAAGCATTGCTACATGGGACACCGACGTTTTCTGCGGGAATACCACAAATGGCGTCGAAACAAGTGTATGTTCAACAACAAGACAGATCGTAGAGAAGCCCCGGAGCCACTTACAGGCATACAAGTTCTACAGGAGCTTGATAGCATTCAGCATGCACCATTTGGGCGGTCAAATAAGAGAAAGCTACTAAACTAATACCTGGCACAATTGGCGGAAGAAAAGTGTGTTCTTCCAGCTCCCGTATTGGAGGCACTTGCTCGTGAGGCACAATTTGGATGTTATGCACATCGAGAAGAACATTTGTGACAGCATTCTGGGGACATTGCTTGAGATGGATGGGAAATCAAAGGATGGTACGAAGGCTCGTCTTGATTTGGAGGACTTGAAAATTAGGGAGGATCAGCATGCAAAGCCCGCCGGTAAGGGTAAGTACAAAATGAAGAAAGGCGTGTATGCTTTAAAAAAGGAAGAGAAGATGATGCTCCTCAGGTTTCTGCAGAGCATACGGATGCCTGATGGCTATGCTTCACACATTAAGCGATGTGTGGTCCTCGAGCAGTGCAAGTTTAGTGGACTCAAAACTCATGACTGCCATGTTATATTACAGAAACTTCTTCCTATTGCGTTGCGCAAGCTTCTGCCAGAGAATGTCCTTATCCCATTGCTTCAGCTTAGTAAATTCTTTTCTGATTTATGCTCCAAGGAGTTAAGGGATGAAGATTTGGTGAATTTGGACAACCAAATTGCAGAAATTCTATGTCAGCTAGAGATGATCTATCCACCAGCTTTCTTTGATATTATGATGCATCTCCCAATTCATCTAGCTAAAGAAGCATGGTTGGGAGGGCCTGTACAGTACAGATGGATGTATCCGGTTGAGCGATACCTGCGTACGCTGAAGGGATATGTGCGTAACAAGGCTCACCCAGAAGGTTCGATTGCAGAGGGGTACATACTTGAAGAGTGCATGACGTTTTGCAGTCGATTCGTTCAAGGCATGCCTACAAAACTAAGTCAGTCCGAACGCCATGCAGATGGAGGTACAGATGAACCACCAACAGGATTAGCATAATGAGTACAGTTGATTACTCCAAGAAAGGTTTTGCCCGTGAATTAATCTCTTTGGAAGCTATTAATCAAATGAGGCACTACATAATAACAAACTGCGAGGAAACCGAGCCATGGATTGAGTAAGGATACTTATGTATTTGTTTCATTTCATGATATGCATTAATACTTTGGTGATGAAGTAACCATCATTAATTTTTGAAGGGAACATATTGAGGAGCTCACAAGGAACAATTGTCCTAATCCTAAAAAGAAACACAAGGAAGAGTTTGTTGGCTGGTTCGAGAGACGGGTAAGTTACTTTCACATTTTCTGAAATGTTCCTCTGAATAAAAAAAAAAAATTGTCTACATTACACTCACACATATTCTATTCCATGAAACAGATCACACAACTCCATAAAGATGGGAAGGTCAGCAAACTGTTGTATGCACTAGCTAAAGGGCCTGATCAAATTGCTCGTGTGTACAACCGTACAGTACTGAATGGATATTACTTTCGGAATGCCTATATAGAGCAGGAATTGAGTACCCAAAATAGTGGCGTCGTAGTCAATGTGCAAGAAGGCACTGGCAGTACTGATTATTATGGGGTGATAAAGAAAATCATATTTCTTGACTTTCCTCCTGATAAGGAGGTTGTTCTATTGCAGTGTGACTGGTTCGACGTGCCTCTGCCAATAGAAATCAGAGTAAGGGGTATAAGAAGGACAGATATGGAATTATTGACCTTGACACTACTATACACCGATTCAAGGAAGACCCTTACATTCTAGGCATCCAAGCTGAACAGGTTTTCTACGTGAGAGATGTGAAGAACCCAAATTGGGCAAGTGCTATTAAAATGAACCCACGCAATTTGTTTGCTCCTTCTGTTTTAAATGGTGCAAACGTTGATGATGATGCAGAAGGAAATGAACGTGCTGACGCAGATGTACAGGATGTCGTCGATGCAGGAATTACAGTTCCAGAATTCAATGTACCTGACGAGATGACTAGTTGGTGCAGAAATGATGATGAAGGAACCAGCGTTGATGTTTCAGTCATACAAAGTATAAGACCTGCTGAGTTTGACGAAGATCAAGTGGAATATGATGCTGATACGGATGATGATGAGGCTTACGTAAATGATGGCCATGTTGCTCCTTTGGTACAAGATGAATTGGATGATGACCCAGGATTCTTTGTGTAGGCTGTCTGTGCACTGTTTGGCTTAAAGGTTTTGCCATGATCATGGACACATTTATGTGCTTGAAAGATCGTGTAATAATATAATTTGAGTTTAAAAGGTCCAGAGTTTCAGTGTTAAGTAATTATGAATTTCGATGCTAAATGTACAAGTGAAATTTGCGTCTTACATGAGTTCTTGATTGATTATTCAGTACTGTCACTTTTTGCAACATAAGTAAATGCTAAGTGCTTCAGAATTTCAGTTGTTCGGACCTACAGAGGTTCAGCTGGTGGATATAGTAAATAACTCTAATAGTTTTACGTGAATAATTTGTGAAAAAAAAAGGTGACAGAAGTGAAGATACTGGACCATACATGAACACATCTCCTAAATAAATTTCAATTATGCTCGGGTGCCAAGGCCCAGGAGGTCTGTTTAAGGTTTATCGTTGCAAAAAACTTGCAAAAAAATCGGCTCACCGAATTGTGGTGATACTGGACCATAATGAATTGTTGTCCTAAGAGAATTGCAATATTGATCAAGGGCCACGGCCCAGGAGGCCCGTTAAGGTTTATCGTTGCAAAAAAATTGCAAAAAAAAATCGGCTCACCGAATTGTGGTGATACTGGACCATAAATGAATTGTTGCCCTAAGAGAATTGCAATATTGATCAAGGGCCACGGCCCAGGAGGCCCGTTAAGCTACGCTGTGAACTTTCTAGTTGAAAAAAACTTGTTCGTTTTCGCAGCAACAGGTGATTGTTGCATTATGGTCACCCTATTACCATACGACCCAAATTGTCGCAGTAAACAATAGTTATTGCCGCAGGATAAAATTGAGGCGAAAAACATATGATATTGCCACACGAATAAATTTGGTTGCAATAGTTAGACAATGTTTTGCAACAATATTTGAAACTAATGCAAGATCACACATATGTTGCAATATATGTCTGAATGTTACCACGCATACTTATTACGTTGGAAGATATAGCCTCTAAGGCAACAAAATTGCTGCCTCACGCAACGGAGCTTATTTGTCGCAAAAACGCGATTGTATTCCAACCGCGATGCAGATCGTTGCAATAGGTGGCCTCTACCGCAACAAAATGATAATTTATCGCGACCAAAAAGAGTCGTGGAAATATGAGCGTCCTATCACCACAACCGGAGAGTTTGTGGTAATTTTTGATTATACCGCAACGAAAAATAGCCGTAGCGATAGATTTTGTGGCAATAGACCGGATTTCCTGTAGTGGATGCCGCGTCTCTAGGAGGCGGCCATGGTGGAGTCTTGTGTGGGAGACAAGTTCGGGCTCCACCATGGCGTGAAAAAGATCTGGTGGGGGTGGTTTGGTCTGGGTGGCGCGACTTGGTTCTCCTACGGCCGCGGCCGGCCATCGTCCTTCCTCGCAACACCTTGGTGGCGACATATGGTTCTTGGCTCAGTGCGTCACGACAGGGCATGGTGGAAGCCCCATTCCTTTTCGTGGTGTCCGTTTCAGTCGGTTTGGCCCCGATCTGGCCCGTTGGGTTCTATGGGCGGCGATGAACAGAGGCGCTACTTCTGGTGAAAACCTAGCCGACTTTGATCATAGCGGACGATAGCGGCTGATATGGTTGTTACCTTGATGAAGGCATCATCATTGAAGCTCTCGTCTCTTAGCTCGTGCTACTCGTGTGGAACCCTAGATGTGTGGGGTCTTTCGGATCAGACGTCAGCAATACACTCAGCGATGTTCTCCCTCTTGGCAGAATAGTTTTAGAGTAGACGCTGGAGCGGTCAGCAGATGCACCGGTGTAGCATCTACCATATCGACGACGGCGGGTCTCGGCGGCAGCTGGGTCCGGTTAGTGAGCATGGGATGATGGACGCGAGCAGGGCAGTGACGCTGTCTAGCGTTGTGGCGACGTCGATTTTGCAGGCCTGCAAGGTCGAATCAATTATCCATTTCTTGAAAAATGGTATGCGGAAGACAACGGTGGTTGCTTCTGGAGATTGCGCATACATTGAGGGTCAAGTGTGCCGGTTGTGCTTCTGGTTGCCGTTGAGTGGCTTGGTGAGGCTTCCAAATTTGAATCATGGGGCTTCGGTGTGAGGTCAGGGAACATGGCCCCATTCACACACCCCCTTTGTGTTCTTAGACATGGCGCCGGGAAGGTTGCTTCACATTTATCGATGTATTCTTTTGTCTAGATGTGGGCATGCATCTTTATGATGTAGAGGCTAGAGAACCTCCTTTTCCAAATTAATATACAAGGGTAAATGATGAGCCACATTTACACGAAAATGTTAGAAAATAAGGACATCCATTAGTGAATAAATTGAAATATCTAATAACCCTTGTGTTTCTATAGGATATCACTAAATTGTGTATTAGCCAGGTCGATCTCCATACACCCGATTCTCTCCCTCGGTGCTGCCGGGAAACCCTAAACAAATGTCAGCCCAATCTCCTCCCATTCGCGGGCACCTCGCGATAGGAAGGATGGTAGACAACGCATGTTTGGCGGACAGTGGAGGCAAGCTTGTCTCGTTGCACACTACAAAATCCCGCACTTCAGGTCTGATAATCCTGGACGACGAGCACATAGGCGGCGACCGGACACCGGGGGGGGGGGGGGGGGGGGGGGTGCACCGGATCTTCTTTGCCGTTGCAATTGCGAGGACCAGACGGTGACCGATGGTGTCAACGATGGTCACAGAGAAGGCTTCCCAATCACTTATTTGCAGCGCTGGTATATTTTTTTTGTTCTTATTTTGCGATTTACGGACACAACTTCCCAATCCCGTGCCGGATACATATAAGGTGTCCTGCGGATAATGCAAATCAAAGTTACTTTAACTAAGGCATATATGACCGAATATTTTCTAGTGTCCACAACTTGATGTGTGGGCTTGGTGTGCAATTGTGCAATAATGGATCGGCGAAAAATAATGCACATGGCGACTTTGGTTAAGGTTGTTCTTGTTCAGTGTCGGGTTTCAAGTTGCATGGACGAAAACTCTAGATCTGACCTTCATTGGTTGAACCTGACAAAGGCAGCGTTCACACAACACTCCTACTAAAGACATTGTATGAAGTTTATACAGCTTTCTCTTCAGAGTGAAAACTCATGATCTAGCACATGATCTGTCCGCTTTTTTCCCTTTTACTATCTTTTGGAGTAATTTGGTTGTCTACTTCATGTATAGATTAACTCTTTTATAGTAATTTGATTGTCTACTTGATGTATAGATTAGCTCTGGATACCATGTTAGTGCAGACCCCGATGGTATCTTCCTGGTATTAATACATTCCATTTCATCGACTTTTTTCTAGCGGAGTAGTAGAAATGTAGCAACTGCGCTGCTACAGTGCAGACTAATCAGGGTGCTGTTTTTGGATCTTTGAGTTTTCAAGAAATTCAAGTAGCATGTCCATTCGGCGTTGTTCAGATTTCACAACCAAATGGGCCAAAACAAGAAAAGACTGTAATATTTAACACATAAGGGCAACTTTTAAAGCTGCAGCTGAAACTTTCCAAACAATTTACACTATCTTGTTCATGTCGACCTCATCTGTTAAAAGAGAAGCCAATGTATATAACTGATTCAGAGAGGCAACTTTGAACATGTTCCACCAATCTGAAATATACAAACACATCAAATAGACCATCACCAAATTAATTAACATCAGACGAGAAAGGGAGATCCAAATGCACCTAAAAAATTACAAGCCGTTGAACCGAAATTAACAGCATTACTGGAGAACTATAAACCATCATCACCAATAGAGCGAGCCCTTATGAATCCGCGAAGGTCCCAAAAATTCCATACAAATGTCCGTGCGTTGCAACGTGTGCGGAATACATATATCTATTGACACCGCCATCACCTTTTGGTAGATTGATTCTTCCAAGTAGGTTCACGAACCAAGACGGTACATGCCGTCAGCCATGAACTGGCTGTCCATGTAGAGCGTGGCGGCATTTTGTGGATGGAATCCCTCCATCATGACGAATGGCATGTCCTCAGATGGCTTCCAATGCCGTTTTCTCTGGTTAATGAACCAGTTGTTGATCTGCTTCTGGTCTAGGCCTGTCGACTCCGCAAGCCCAATCTTTTCTGTTTCCTACTCACCACATTATTGATCAACCGGCATAAGTTAGTTACAATGCATAATGCAGCATTAATTTGAGTGAAAATATCACGCTGTTACAAATTTTGAATGGAAGAAACAATATAACTTTGAAGGGATAGATGTATATATCATACCGAGGGGTAAGGCCACTTGTAGTGCAGCTCCCACCAGTGAAGCAGCTTCTGCCTAGCCTCCTTTGGGAGCTTCCCTTTCTTTTTTTTCTTGGAGAACTCTTGCCGGAGGCTGCTCAAGTAGCCACTGTACTTCTTAAGCAGCTGGTACTTGAGCTCCTTATCCTCCGCTCGTGGGTCTATCTCAGGCGGCTCGGTTTCATGCCCACTCGCGTCCATATCATCCTCGGAAGAGCCAACACCTTCAGACTTGCCATCTGCAGAAAATAAACTGGTGGTAGTAAGACATGTTTTGTCGAGATCAGATTGTTATTGCGTCCAAACTTGCTAGAGACCTTCAGTCTAGACCATATTGGGCAGCTATGGAGTGGATTCAGTGTTCAGAAAGCCCATCGCTTGTGTATAAAATAGTCTGTCCGTTTATGAATGCATGCAAGGGTAGAGGGCACCGGTTTAGTGTGGATACATTAAAATTAGCGGAGTTTTCAACACAAGTAGTATGAATAAGATTGAATGGATTCGATTATGAAAACTGATACCGATCCGATCATTAGATAATAAACCAGTATGAAGTGCAGTTTATTCGCCAGTCTGGAGTAGCAGAACAGAGGAAAACCAGCAAAAAAGTTACAGCTGAGTATTAATTTCATTTTCGATGTATATTTCAAGAAAGCAGATTACAGAACTGACATAGCATTTTAAGAAAATTGCCAAACGGGATATGCCCTACATGGAAGCAGTACTCCGTGAAATCAAAATGAGGTAATAAAAGCAAACAGACAAATGTGCACCATACCATCAGAAGAACCATATTGCCTATATTAAAAATTATCCAGGGCCAATGTCCATGAATAATTTACGACCCACCTTAAGAATATATAAAGATTGTTTGACCATAACTTCAATTCAGATGTGCAAGAATAATGTTGGATCTATTCATACATATCATGTACGGTGTCAGGCCTTGTTGCCTGACCAGAATATGGAATCACAAGATATGTCTACAATATATATCTGACCCCATATCGTAAATTATTTAATGTATTCGACCAAAATTTGTAAGTTTTTCTACATGCACCTTGTACGCACAACTGAGGGTGTACCGAGGGTTACCCAAGCCCCAAACCACGCCACCCGTTTTGATCCATTTACCCAATCACTTATGTGGATAAATGGTTGTCTCCGGTCATATTAGAAGAGGCGTATAGCCGTGTAGGTATAGAAGAGAAAGACTGAAACTGTCTCAAGACAAGACACGACCGAAACTATAACTAAGAAAATAATCTAGTGTAGTTGTTTGATCAAAAAGTACTAAAGATTAAATAAATTCTTTGAGATTCTACCATTTCATTTCTTCTTTGAAAAATCAAACATGTACTTATGCTGATAAGAAAAACGTCACAAGTTTTTTGCTCTAATACTCTAAACATAATTTACTCTTCGGCAATGATAAACAACGGAGCATAACGGTTACAAATAAACACTCCCTCTGTTTCATAATATAAGATGTTTTAGCGCCTTTTCACATGTATCTAGACATATTTTAATATGTTCACTCTTTTTAGTCCGAATGTAGACAACATGTGTAAAACCTAAAACATCTTATATTATGAAACGGAGGGAGTACTTCCTAAGCGGTCAAACATTTTTATTTCAAGATGCAATCAAAATGTTTCGATCATGTAGATAAGTCAGATGAGAATAATACCGCTATATTTGCAGTTTTATGCCTTTTGTGAACATATATTACAACATGTACTCTTTGCCATAAGGTATGTTTGATGATGTGCATATTTACACAACTCCAAAAAATATTTAACTAGCTAGGTGTTCAGAGATACTAGATGAATGAAGGCTTCAGTACACCGCAGTTGAGTTCTTTGTCCAGACAGAATTTAACTCTGAACATATATGTACCACAACAACATATAACACCTAGAGCTTTTGATATCCTTGGATGCATGCATCGCACAACCATGGGGATAGAGAGCAAGAAGACAGTAGTAGCCTAGAAACAGTGCGCCAGATCTCCGCATTATTCTGCTCAAATCCGCCTACACACTGTATATATATGCACTAATGTACATGTCCTACACACAAGCAGAACAGTTCCTTCTGAATACCCCCGGAAAACACGAACGGCCAGCACACCTGTGCTGGGCCTGCACTGCACCCAGAGATGGGAGAATCAGAAAGAGTAAAAAACCGCACTATAGTCGTTGGAACTGGAACAGTGCTGGAACACTGGTTATCTTGCTATCCAGCCATAATGGCATTTTCCCAAGGCATCTCTGCTGATCTCGTTAACTATGCTAGTAGCTGGTGCAAGAAAAGAAGAGATGATTTGAAGCTTCATGAATGGAGATCAATCGATGACTCTCCTGCAAGCTAGCAGCCTTGGAACCCTAACACAAAGGCTTCTAGCGACTTGTCATGTAGTGGAAAAAAGAGAGATAGAGAGAGAAATGAAAGGATTAAATTAAGCAACAGATCAGTTGAAAAGCTAGGATGATGTGTAGTGTGCAAGCTCGATTAGGCATATGCCATAAGATAATGATAAATGAGAGGAGGAGAGGCATGAGACATGGCTCCTCACTGTGCCCTTCATGCCAACCGAAGCTACTAGCTTCACATGATTAGTTAATTAATTAAACCAAGCAGTACTTGATTAATCTTAATTTATTATTAGTGCATGCAAAGCAAAGGCCTAGGGCCTTCTACTTCCATAACCACAGATTAACTAACCATATGCTAACAATGGGTATGATCCAAAGGCAACCACCTCCGTCATCCGGAGCAACGTTTCCCAATGCGGCAAGCCTCGCTCACAGTACCCCTCCCACATGGATACAGGTACTGACTGATACCTATATATAAATAAATCGCACGAGCATGTAGCAGATGGGATGGAATGAGCCGAGGGGGAGAGTAGGGATGGTTTTACCGGCGAGCGAGAGGCGCGACGAGGCGTGGCCGCCGCCGGTGATGGAATCGAGCTGCGCCTCCACCCGCTTGAGGAACTCCATGGCTTCGTCGATCGGTCGCGTCAACTCCTCCCGGTACTTGGCTAGCATGTTGCAGTACGCCTCCTGCGCAGTTAGCGCAAGGGATTGGTTAGCAGTTGGCACACGAATCGGCGGATCAACAATCATAGACGGCTATGGCCGAGAGCAGGGTGCGTGAGGAATCGGGGACGAAGAAGACGGACCATGAACTGGTCGAGCTCCGGGTCGCGAGCCTCGTGCGGTCGGCCCGGCGGGCGGGCGTCCAACTTCGCCGCCATGACAGTCAGCCGTTCCAGCACGTCCGGCGGCGCGCCGACCTGCGAATCAAACAAAACAAAAGCTCGTAGAATATATCATGGTTGTAGCTGGGTACAGTCGGCGCAGCGGAATTAATCAAATTTTGCGATTATCGCGAGCGTAGATATGCACTTTCTGGCAGTCGAGATAAGCGGCGAGTAGGGCGGAGTACTGGGGGTGCGCCATGATCTTGGCCTTGATGGCCTCGGCCTCCGCCTGCGAGATCTCTCCGCCGCCACCGTGCTTGTTGTGGTGGTGGAACTGGTACTGCGACGAGGAACCGGCGGCGGCTGCAGCAACGGCGGCCTGGTGCAACGCGAGCGGCGTGCCGTAGTACGCGCCGCCCATCGGCGCCGCCGCCGTCGTGGTGGACAGCGGTTGCAGCTGCAGAAAGGACGACGCCTTGGAGCTGCTGCTGCTCCCACCTCCTCCAGCTCCGAGATTCCCAAAGCTGCTCTGATCCATGAGCAAATCAACAAACCCTAGCTAACGAGAAGAGAGAGAAAAGAGAGATCTCTTCTCTCGCTGTCTCGCAGCTCCGTCCACGGCAGTAATGGCGAGGCTTGGAGGAGGGAGAAGAGGGGGTGGATATTAATGGGCCGGAGATGGGAGATGGATGCGAAGTGGAAGGGAAGGGAAAGGTGGGGAAGCTAAGCTAGCCGGCCGGCCGGGGCTGTTTGTGTGAGTGGCTGGTGGATGTCCTCTTTCACGCGTCAAATCACGGCGGAGGGGGAGAGAGATGTATATGTACACCTGCTTGCTGCTGCCGTCGCATGGAATACTACCTAGCAGTAGCACCCTGTTTGGAACTGGAGCTTTTTTTATTCGCAACACATCTATCCCAGACACTGCCCGTTCTTCCGCGCCGTTGTATGAATTTCATTAGTCTTTCATTATCCTCTCGTCCCATAACATGAAATATTATTGCAGAAATCTGTTTTGGATCATAGGACCATGTGCTCCCACTGTCCAAAAATCCAATTTCAAAATGTCGAAATAAAAAATCAAACAAAAAATTTGGGTGTACATATAAACATTTTATGATTGTATAAAAAGTAAACATTTTTTGTGGCCGGCAAAAAGACAAATACCAGTGTTCTAAAATAACTTTGCACAAAACATTTTTGTATTTTTACACAGGCCACAAAAAATGTTATTGCTTGACGAAACTTTTATATACGAGCGTACAATGTTCCTATGTAAGCCTGATTGTTTTCTTCTAATTTTTGTATACTTTACACTCGATTAAAATGCATTTTTCATAACGAGTGCCATCTAGTCTACCCATGAGTCAAAACACCATGTCCATATAATTTATCACTAATATAGGATTACCACTAATATAGGAGTATAGTAACATTCTAATTTTGTTTTTAGAAAATCTATAATGTAAGATGTTGTGCTAACAAATATTTCAATAAATTGAATGCCTATGGCTGGATCTCGTAGACTGTTTCCTTTGTTTCCATCCAAGTTCTTATTGTGTGTTTAAAAACTTGCTTTACAAAACATGTCTTACTCCTCTATTATTCTTGCATTTCTCAACAGTGGGTTCTAAAGAGGCTCTAAATTCGAGACAACTTGGTCCACCGCATGGAAGAAGGTGCATGCATGATCATCATCCTCATTTTCATATCAACAAATAAATCAGAAATTTAAATTGTTAGATCTCTCAAAAATCATGTGGTAATTCTTCACCCCTGTTTCTCCTGCATAACATTCTACGATGATAAAAATCACATCTCTTAATAACCCCCTTAGGAATCTTAAAAATGGTCAACATATAATTGGCCACATTACTAATTTAGAGCAGTTTAATTACAGAAGATTCGATCAGATAAGCCTACTTCCAGCAGAATTTAAACTACCCTTCCAACATGATGCTTTCTATTAAATTTTCTCCTCTGTTTCGTTCTAGTCACTATTAACCAGAAAGTGATTATATATGGCTATGCATCCCTAGGTACTTAAAGGGGAATGTCCAATCTTACAAGTGAAAAGATGTGCATAAATATCTTTCTTCTCTACAGCATTGCTGAAGAAAGAAAATTTGATTTTATTGAAATATACGTTAAAGCCAGTAAGTTGGTCAAAAACACACAAGATGATTTTAACATTATAAGCACTTTCTAAATCATCCTCGAACATTAAAATAGTATTATCTGCATACCTGATGATAACTAGCCATTTGTCCAGTACATCCGTGCCAAATCCTAAATAAACTCATTATCTTAATCTCTCCTAACCTAACCTATAAGAACATATGCTTCTATATCAAAAAGTAATCGCAAAAAATGGTCTCCTTCTCTGACCCTTTTTCTAGTTTCAAAATAGGTACCAAGACATTATTAACCATGATACATGATTTACCATCCGAGAATACTAACTTAATCCACTTAGCAAAGAAATATCATTATACAGTACAAGAAATTGTTGGATATATGCCCAAAAGGCAATGTATTTATACATGTAAAAATGTATTTATACATGTATATATATATCTGATTCATATATTATTGATTCGTATTCTCTATGCTATAACTGCGGTGATTTCTAAATGCGTGATTTAGGGAAAAGTTCACCCGCACGTGTAGAGAATATGAACACGTAAAATGTACCCTAGTTCTTTTACGGACTATAATCCTTGAATGCTAGATGACGCGGTTTTTCCTAGTCATGGACATAGAGTTTATGTCAGCATCAAGGATGGCATATTATTGGATAATAATATGGCTGGGTCACCCAAGTGTTAGTATGCTAAGAGATTCCATTAAGTAGTCTTTTGTCCTTAGCTTTATCACAGAAAGTTTGTTGTATAACATGTCCTTATAACCATGAGGCTATTAGGGTCATGCATACTGAAAGAGTTACTTTGGTGCTGTTAACCGTCACGGCCGTAATAGGGTGATCATAAAGGCAGTTACTGGGTGGCTTCAAGGTGTGTGTATCCTAATGTTCTGAGATGGAAAATTACTCCTCTGGGTTAAGAGAGATACGTCCAGGGCCCACTCGGTATTATAACGGTATCCAATATGTTCTGCAGACAATGCACGGTGAAGTTACACTGTGTGGAATATCATAATACGGCAACGAGTAAATGGAACTTACCGTTAACGAGATAGACAAAGATGATGTGAATAAATCCTTGATTAATTCATGGTATCATCACGGATCTATATCTCGGGTGAAGTTCAGTATCATGAGTAATGGGATTGATATATGATAATCAACAGGTTCAACAGTAGAGTTATTCGCATAACGATAGCAGCTACACAGGACGTACTTGGAACTGTCACTGGCCGGTGATTGGTTGATACCCAACCAATTATAGCTACCCGTTATCGAACATGTAGGGTGGACGCACTTAAACTAGGATTTGTTAGTTGTGTATTATGGTTGGTCTGGAACATGGAGAGAGTATCACCGGCATGGTGCTTGCGTGATAGATATACCTTATCAAGAGAGAAAGTTTGTGATAGAAGTTACTATCACGGTCGGATTTATTCCGAGGGTTTATAAGAGAGGATATATTTGTCCGGAATATTTTGTCAGCGGACACTGGGTGTCCTGGATCATACGAAAGGAATTTCATATGATAGGAAATTAATTCGGTGAAATATTCTGTAAAAGGAAATATTCAAATAAGAATTAATTAGACAAAGTATTATTTAATTATATGTTAATTAAATATTGATTTATTTAATTAATAATTACGGGAAAATAATAAATAGGCCACACCACCAAGTGGTGGTGGGCCAAGTCGCCAGAGGGGGGAGGCGCCCCCCCGGCCAAACCCTAGTGGGCCGCAAGGCCCATGGCGGGGCAAGGGGGCGACGGCGGCGACCAAGTGTGGCGGCCGGTCTAGGGCGGGCCCCAACCGCCAGGTCGGCGCACGGCGGTGGGCCCCACCCGCCCTAGGTAGGTTCGGCCTAGGTGTGGGCCCCACCCGGCCGGCCGGTGCACAAGGAAGGGAGAGGGGAGGAGTGTTGGGGTCCAACCCCAACTCATCCTCCCATACCGAATTGGGCAAGGGGAAACCTTCCCCTTGTCAAACTTGACAAGGGGAAGGTTTCCCCTTGCCCAAGTTTTCCTGCCCTTTGGCCTCCTTTATAAACCCCACCCCATCTAGTTGGAGAGACATAAGTCTCACAATCTAGACACCAAATAGACAAGAGAGAAATCTCGCGTCAGCTCTCAACTTTAGATCTCTTCTAGTTGGATTAGAGGGACCTCTAATTAGAGGCGACCTATCCGATTAGACTAGATCTAATCTCTCTCTCTCTCCTTCTCATGTGTTGAGATCTGCACCTTCATATACACCAGCGGGACTCCAAGCTTGGACGGCGAAGCCCTGCTGAACCTTTCCCGGCGTACGTGTGCAAGCTCTCGGAGGGGAGGTCTGTCTCACGACGGTTGTCCCTCACACTGTTGAATCAAGGTGGTGAAGCGAAGGAGAAGAAGGCGTCGGAATCTCTCTACCAGGCTTGGTTGAGAGAGACCGCGATCGGCTACATCGACTACGTCATCAACACGTTCTTCCGCAATCTACGGTGTTGTTAACGTATACTAAACTAGATCTTTAAATCTTCGTATTCGCTTGTATCTCGATAGTAGATCTTAGGAAGGTTGCGTAGCAATACGTGAAAATTTTAATTTACCGTACACGCAACCCAATAGAAATATGCTAACTTATGACCTTTCAATCGTGACCCTCAATGAGATTGTCATATATCTATGACCATTTTGAACCAAATGGAGGTAAAGAGTTTGGGAGGGTCCAAACCCAAATCCGTAACCATTTTAGTGAGAAAGGTCACTAACGGATTCAAGAACTGGTGCTCCCTCCGAGAGTAAGTCACTCCAGTGGAATCAGCAACAACGACCTGAAGGGATCTGCAAGAGGAATTAAATCGATTGGGTCTATCCTCTAGCGGAGGGAAGAGGAGAGCCTTCCACGTGTCTTTGGTTTAATCTATTTTTCGTTGTTTTCTTTGTCTTGTGATGCAGTACGTTACTGCTCCAGTTGTTTACTGTTCGTTAAGGAGCTGGGCACGCTGCAAGCGCTTCCGGGCCCTTTGGCGAGGGTCCTCTTCCTAAAAATAATATGCTTTCCTTGCGTGAAATAGTCATAAGCAGATATCACTGGTTTGCTTCCCATTTTTTACCGGATTGGGACCAATCTATGAACATAATAACCATTTTTTGGTACAAACAAATGGTTCATAGAAATTGTGTGATCTTCTAGTGCCCAAAATAGAGGGTCAACACTCAGCATATTTCTTGTAGTGATAACTGTGACATTTCGGTGAAATTGCACAAGACCATCTTGGTTAAAATAATGTCTTATGTAGTGTATTACCTCTATATATAATGGAGGAAGATTTTCTCGGCCTCTCCTGCTCCATGCACTGTAGCTGCTACAGTTATGAACAGTGATTTGATCTCGCGACGTCCGTCGCCGATCTGACGGCCGAAGCAGCATCTCCGTGATGCTTTTGCAAAAAAAACCTCACACTCGACAAATTAACCCGCAGTCCACATCTCCTCGCTACGTTGGCCTTACCTGTAATTACAGGAAACAACAGGGTTGTTTATGTTGGCCTTACCTGTAATTACAGGAAACAACAGGGTTGTTTATGCAAAACAACCTCGCAGACACCCTCCCCCCTTTCTGTTTGGCGCGCGGCGACGAGATCGCCGCGGCGCGCCGTCCCTCTGCCCCTCCCCCGATGAATCTACGCCGGCGGGGAGCTCCGCCACCACGCGCCCTACCTCCTCGCCGGAAATCAGATACTCGGCCGCCGCGAGGCCGCCGGAATCGCCGTTGCCGCGCTCCGCATCCACCGCCGCGTCCGCGCGTCGCCGACGTTCTCCGGCGACCTATAAGCGGCGGTGCCGCCACCTGAGGGCTCCGCGCGTCGAGGCGCGTCCAACGCAACCAGCGGCGCGTCCTGGCTCGCGCTGCCACGCCGCCGCGGCCGCTCCGTCCCGCCACTGACGTCACCGCGATGTCATGTGAGCCTGGCTGGGCCGGGCTGCTTGCTGGGCCGGCCTGGCTGCTCTGCGGCTGGGTCGGCCCGTTTTGTTTTTTCTGTTCTTTTTATTCTGCTTAAAGAAAACTTTTGCAGCTTTTCAAATATAACTCCAAATAAATTCAAAACAATTTATAATATTTTGTAAATACCAAAATATTAATTCCAAACACTTTTGAACCTTTTCCATAATATTTCAAATCTTCACACAAAATTCATAAAGTGAACAAATAATACAAATTCGATAACTTTAAATTTGCACACCGCAAAAAGTGAAAAATACAGCAAAATGGTCACTAAAATAAATGTAACCTCTTTATGCCATACGACCAACTTTTAAAATTGTAATACTTAAACTTTTTTAATGCATTTCAAATATGAGCATTAAATAAACATAAACATCATTCAAATACGAATAACTTCCCAATTTTACCGATTTTGAAATTTGAACAACTTAACAATGCAATTTTTTCTTAAATTTGAACATATTAAAATCCAAACACCTTTTGAATGTGCACATTTCCAAATTTCAATTATTTACACCACGGTATTCACAACTCACAAGTATGAAAAAAAAACCTACTTATGCCATATGATCACCATTCAAATTTGAGTATTCAAAAAAAGAAAACCTCCCAAAAATTATCATCAAGGGCGCGCCGTGCGCCGCACCGATTCAACTAGTGTATCTAATGACACAGTGCGTAATTAAGACACCACGTCGTCATGACTCAGGCATTGTGTACGACCTTACTGTGCATCCGGAGAGCCACTGATGATGGAGATTGGAAAGTTGTGGATTTTCCTTTTATATATATAGGGGATATATCCAACGAGTTGGATAATCGTGGTGGTCTTTTGAAACCTTTGCCTAAATGAAGTGGATATTTCTACTATTAGAGGTCGTTCGTTTCAGTACCGGCTCCCTTCGCCCAACCCATAATTAAGTTCCGAGGTTAGACAAGCGTAGTGGTAGTTTTTTGCTACCCTTTCCGCAAATATGTTGAGTTTTGCATTTTTCTCAAAAAAGTGGGTGTTGATATATTTGAAAGAGAGTGGACAACAGCAGTATCCAACTCATCTTTTCATGCTTTATCAAGAAACAAAGCTTGGTTCTAATTGTCCGGCCGTCAAATCAGAGTGTGCTCTTTTCATAGAAAAAATCGTGTCCTTCACAAGAGAATATCAACTGTTCCATATTAGTAGTACGTGCTACAAGTATATTTTTCGGCTTGTAATAAATAATGAAGTTCGAGATGTACCCATCGATAGGCTTTGCACCCTATACTAAAATATCGAGGTTGCTATGTAGCTATGAGTTCATCGAACTTGTCATTTCCATCCTCGTCATCCTCGTGTGTTATGAATGGACACCGTAATATGATGGGATGGATATTGGGTTTGTACAAACGGTGACTGGGACGGTTTTGAACTCTAACATTTGGAGAACTTATTTTTTTTGTTGCTTCACCATACTGAGAACTTGGAAGACTGAAACTTTAAGAGCTCTCTTCTACCCCCCTGACGTGGAAGAGATCCTTAAAATCAACATACCATCCAGACCTTGCGAAGACTTCATTGCGTGGGCTCATGAACCAAATGGTATGTTCTCAGTGAAAAGTGCATACAGATTAGGAATGCGAATTCAAAGCAAGGAAAACCAAACGGCTACTAGCTCAAGCCCTGATGGCGATAGATCCTTGTGGAAAATCATTTGGAACTCAAATGTCCCACCGAAAATAAAGATTTTTGGTTGGAAGCTTGCATCCAATACGCTTGGAGTCCAAGCCCATAGGTGTAGACGGAATATGGAAGCATTGCCTACCTGTACCATTTGTGGAATGGAACCTGAGACTACACATCATGCAGTTATGAACTGCACTAAAGCAAAAGCCCTGAGACACAAATTGAGGAAAATTTGGAACCTCCCACCTGATGAAGATCTAAAATTCACGGAAAACAATTGGACTCTTATTACTCTAAACCATTGCTCTGAAGAAATGAGATCGAAACTCTTGTTTCTTTGGTGGAGAGCTTGGCACATGAGGAACAATTCTATCTTTGGTGATGGTAAATGTACTATCAATGATTCACCTAACTTTATTCAAGCATACCTTTCATCATTTATGCAGATTAAGGATCCAGAACTAGAGCTTGACTTTAAAGGCAAAAAGGCTGTGTGTCCACCCCTTGAAATTAAGGAAAAAGTATTGAAACCAGATCATGGTGTTTGGACGAAACCTGAAGCTGGGTGGCAAAAACTGAATGTTGATGCCAGTTTTTTGAAAGACAAGAATGATGGTTCTTGGGGCGCTATTCTCAGAAACCAAGATGGCGAAGTTCTGATGTCGGCTTGGGGTGTTATTCCTGCTTGTTCGTCTGCAGAGATGGCTGAAGCAATTGCTACAAGGGAAGGTGTTAAAGCGTCGATCCAGGTGGGATCGCTTCCCATTATTGTTGAATGTGACAATGCTGCTGTCATAAGCGAGCTTCAGAGAAGTGGAGAGAGTAGATCTCATCTCGCTTTCATTGTGAGTGAAGTTAGAGATTCGTTAAACTTTCTGCCAAGGTTTAAAATTCAAAAAGTACATCGTTCCTGTAATAGCGTTGCGCATGAACTGGCTAGATTTGGTCGTTCTGGTTGGAGTAATGGGTTTTTACTGAATTCGGTTCCTCCCTGCGTGTTGGAATCGCTTCAGTCTAATTGTAAGTCTGCTTGTAAAAACAATTTGTTGCTTGAGTAATATACACCAGAAAATTCAAAAAAAACATAGCTATGTCGGCATGCTTGTACTGCCAGTTTTAGCACTACTCATCAGTTGCGGCCTTCCATGTGAAAACATCTTTCGAAAACCACTGACATTTAATTCTTGCTCGAATGAAGAAAGAACTGCGGGAAGCCTCTGCGTTTCTGGAATAAAATAAATATTCACCTTTCTATCTTCTACACACTCGTAGATATGTTACATACGACAATAAGGCTGGTCGCAGTGAGAGTAACTTAGGTGGTAACATCATACATTTTAAAACAAAGTTGCTTAATGTGGCATGTAGTTAATGAGGAGAAAGGTGTTTGTGATAACTTAGCTACATCATACTTATCAAGACAAAATGAGTCTATAGAGTACTACCTCCATTTCAATGAATAAGGCGCACGCGCTCTTCAAGACGAACCTATGACCAAATAATTTGAGCAAAAATATCTGAATTATATTTTACATAATTAGTATCGTTGGATTCGTATTTAGAAACATTTTCTAATGATGCTAATTTTATATCCCTAACCTTTATATATTTGGAGTAATTCTTGGTCAAAGAAAAACACGTAAAACAATAGCGCCTTACTTGTTACTCCTCACTGTGGGGTACTAACATAGACTAGTAATATCATCATGTTACTACTCTACGTTATTCCATTGTGAGCAGCCTAATGAAACGGAGAGAGTATGTAGTACTGTTTCATTCTTCTTCTTTTTTTAGGTTTGTTTCATTCATTATCCATTGTACGCTAATCCATGTTTTTCGTTAGGTTAACTTTTTCTGTCTCCTACTTATTACCTTATTAAATAATTCTACCTTCTTCTAATCTAAATTTGGTAGCTGTTACTTTTATTAGGTTTTACCATATTTTACAATTTCTCTTTGAGTCTCCCGACTTGTCAGGCTAACCATCGCTTGACTAGAAGCCATCTCAAAGGGAGTGCTCCCCGGCGTCTCTTGATGCAGTGAAGAGGCTAACGTAGAACAGAGAATTGAGCAGGCTTTGATTGATGTTGCCGAGGGGTTTGTGGGGAGATTTTGGCTCCCGGTACATGGAAGGCAGAGGGGTGGTGGCTAGTTTATGATGGAATAACTCATATCTCCACCTAATGATTTTTTTTTGTTGCACAGTGTTTATTTGACAGTCCTTTGGCTTCTTTCTATTGCACATGCTAGCTCAATCCTTTTGAAAACTTGTTGGCTATATGGCTATTTACTTGAACTTGTGTTGACTTAACTTGAATTTGTTTGCTCGACACACATATTATATATCACTGTAAGACTAGACTAAGAACATCGCTAGATTATATATTTCCAAAACAGACGCTATACATAGAGAAATGATCACTTCGCATAAGCTCATTTTTCAGACTGACGTCGTCTTTTTTGTGGCGAGAGAGAGAGAGAGAGAGAGAGAGAGAGAGAGAGAGGGGGGGTACAATAAGCTTAGCACGGAACGATGAATGTTTCACATGGTCTAACAGCCTAATATGTCCACAACGACGACAACCCGCGTCTCACCAGTCAAGCTCGCCTCTGTTCCATGATGCATCAATGGTGATGAACCGCCTAGGGCATTATTGTCTTTAGTTCTTATTATGATTGTATTATGTGTAGTTACTCGAAAAGAAACCTCTTGTGGCGCGACGGTACCCAAACGCTGCAGCTTGCACGAGGGGCTCGTCCGGCCCTGATTTTTTTTTAGATAAATGAAATATATTAATATCGAAGATGGCAATTACACCCAGCCTCTGCACAAACAAATTGTCTTTTTTAGATTGCACAAACAAATTGTCGAAAGACAACATGGATGCGCATGTACAGCCAAGAAAAAAAGAGAGAAATATAAAAAAAAACTTGTCGTGTTGATGAAACACACGCAACAGCAACACTCTAACCACCACTGAAGATAAGACCCGGACCGCAGACGAGATTCCCCAAAGAGGACGACTCCAAGAAGGAAACAAAGCACAAGCGTTGTCGTCGTCCGATCAAAGATCTTGAGTTTTCACCCTTCAGGAAGTCCGAGTTCACAAAACAATGTCTTCAACAAGAGCTTTGCCCGGCACAACCAATGAAGGCTAGAACTTGGTCTTTCACCCTCATACTCGCGACTCGGTACTCGAGGAGCACCATAACAGAAGCAGTCCACCCGTGTTGTCGCCCTCTCTTACCAAGGCCGCTGCAAGTGACCAACACTCGACACACATGAAGAACCTGTGTCAATCCATTTTTCATCCCACCAATACACCTCTCTATCAATACAAACCTCCGGTTGAATCCCGACTTTCTCCACCTCCAACAATGTCATGGAAATCTAATTAAGATATGTCGAATGGCACCGTCAAGGAAGCGAAGCTTCGTCCCACTCCCACATAGCACATAGTATGACGCATTTGGCTAGAAATGGTACTCCGAATAAGCAACAGTGCTTCAGGGTTCAGGCAGAGGGTCACGTGCTTCAGTAGAATATATGTGTGCGTGTGTTTCCTGCCTGTAGGTCGTGTCCGATCGGAGGCGAAAGGGGAGCACTAGCAGTGCGTGCATGCTGCACCACAACTAGCCAGCCCACGGGCTAAGCCTTGCCTTAGCTTTTGCATTGCTCTACTGTTCGGGCCCTACTGTTGATCCACAGTAGTAGCTTTTCTATGACTACACTTCTATCTCTCTCCCTTCTTTTCAAGAGAGATACGGATTCGCATGCACCTACGTGCATGGGTCAAGACTCAAGCTCACACACACTCATCTTGCAGAGAACCCAAACAGTACTCCACTCTGCACTGGAAACCCAAATAGTAGTAGGACTAGGGTAGGGTAGTGGTAGTAACCCTAAATGGATGACCAACCAGGACAATTTGCACTGGTTTCTGCCATGAAACATCGCTTGTTTGAGAAGGGGCCTGGTCGATCGTAGTAGGGTGGCAATTGCATGCGTTCCATTTCCAGCACAGATGCACGTGGCTGCATCCGCATGCATGGCAAGGTGACCACTCGTCTCTCCTCCCTGTGTCGCTCAGTCGCTCTGTCGTCTGCTTCCTTAACTTTGCCGCTCTCCGGTCCTTGCTGCTGCAGGAAAGCTGAAAAGCTGGACATGTCGTGCTCCAAGCTCTACCAGCTGGGAATCCGCACGGCCGCATTGGTCAGACTCATATACAACAACTCAATCACTTCTTCGTCCTCGTTATGTGCATGCATTCATCCGTCAGTATTCACTGCCTGTCCTCGCTATGTTTCGCACGAGCTTTCGCTCCAGCCTCCAGCCTACTTCGCGCAAGATAATTAGATAAGTGACGTATTGAAGAGGGAAGAGGTCTATAGCACATTAGACAAACCTCGTCGTAGTAAATCTTTTGCGCAAGATATACAACTCTGGGTCTGATGACGTGCTAGACCTACGATGAAGAAAATCTTCACCACCTAAACGCGCACCGCAGATCATCGTCGTTGTTCTAAGGTAGTGCTTGGGAACATAGCATCTTCGACTTCGCAGCATAGGGAGACCAAACCGAAAACACTCGGACATGCCAGAACATGTCGACTACAAGATCTTGCCACGACCACACCATCACTTACCACCATTGTCGTTGCCAATAGCCGCCACTCGCCAGACGGAGCCTCTATACATCGATGATTGACCGTAGCCAACCAAGATGTCGTGTAAGCCAAACCCCGGGAAAGTACGCATGCATACACAATCTTTAAAACGATGCCTCAGGAGGGGAGGCGACACGGATCGACACTCTTTGCCCGACCCTGCACCGCAGGAGTCTTGGTCTTCACTCATAGTCAGAGATGGGATCCAAGGTATGGGACATAGGAGAGCTCCATGACAACCCCAAGGAGGAAGTGACGTACATGAACGATGTGTCGTCAGTCTTTTTTTTTTTGAGAAACACAGTACAACACAGACGCTCACATACACGTGCACACACTCACCCCTATGAACGCACACACGCACACCCTACCCCTATGAGCACCTCCGTAATACCGAGCCGGCGGGTCGAGTCTTGAGATTGACGAAGTCACCACGGGCGTCTCGCTGTCGACGGGAACGTCGCCTCCCACTGAATAATATTCCGCCTAAATGAGAAACACCAATGTCAAAGCTGGGGTTTGAACTCTGGTGGGCTGGGGTACAACCACCCTCCTAACCATCTTGCCACAGACAATTTCTCGATGTGTCGTCAGTCTTTCGCCCGGAGCAACCCAATCTAATGACAACATTGATCTAGCATAATCAAGGTGAAACCATAATACATGACCCGGCGACTGATTTTTTGGGTCCGCCCCTGCCTAGGTGTAATTTTTTCTACTTCTTTTCCTCGGGCTTTTAAGCTATTGCAAGCTGGAATCTTGCAACTGTCGGTTTTCTCCTGCGAACTTTTTTACTTTATAAATCGGGGCACATTATTGGTGCATTTTATCTTAATGAACACGAACATACGGTGTGCACATGTCCGTGTATACATACAGGCTGGGCTGGTCGTGTGGATCAGAGGACGCACTGCTCATCTGTCACTCACTCGCAGCTACCTATGGAGTATGTAAGTATCCAGGGGATAATGGTCAAAAGAATCTTATCAAGCAGACGGATGGGACATAAAGCAATGACACCCTATACCTTGTCCTTTTCGGAACTTTGTAGATCTAGCTACCTACGAAGTATACGTAGTTGTATGCCAGAACAACTTCCCTTTTCTTCATTTAAAATATCGACAGATTAGTTCTTTTGAGTTTCTGTATAACAAAAATTATTTAGAAGTAGTCTCTGTTTCTAAATATAATATTCTTAAGATTTCAATACGGATTACATATAAAATAAAATAAGTGAACCTGCACTCTAAATTATATACATCTATATACGGTCCGTATCAAAATCTCTAAAAAGTTTTATATTCATAAACGAAGGGAGTATGATACAAAAAATAAATTTAGGGTTTAGAGTTTACAGTTAAAAATCCAGGCCGTGATTGCACGTAGGAAAAGTCCACCGCGAAAAAAAGGATTTTTTGACAAAAAGGACCACCAAACGAGTGAATCGTCAGAAAATACCACCTGCCAAAAAATTTGTCAAAAAGGACCACGTGCCGCCAAGGGCCACGGCGGCCTCTCCTCCCGCCACCGCGACGGCGGCCATGCCCCTCTCCATGCATGTTGATCAATGAACGGTGCATCGTTTTGTAGTACACACAGCTAGCTACGAAAATTGTGGATTTGTCTTTTTTGCTGAGCCCAAAATATGAAGTTTTTTGCGGTGAAATTTTTGCACAATCTTTGTGCATAGAGTTAGCTACATCCACGTATTTGTTTTTCGAATTTTTTGAGATATTTAAAAAAAATCAAAACGGGCTACGTAGCGCCCGAAAGCAAATGCATGCAGGTCGGCAGCGTGCCGCCGTGGCTCATGGCGGCCTTGGATGCCGCCGCTCGCTTGCTAGCATGCCGCCACGGTGCAGTGGTCCTTTTTGACAATTCATTCGGGAAGTGGTCTTTTTTGACAATTCATTCGCCGAAGTGGTCTTTTCTGTTAAAAATTCGAAAAAAAGGTGCAAATCGACGAACAATTTTAATTGTCGTGCACTCTAAAATCATTATTTTTAACCTGTGGACTCTGAACCAACATGTTTAACTGTTGTACGTAGCACCATGTGTTCACCATGAAGGGAGCCGATTGGAGACACATGCATGGGAACGCCGGTTAGATGCTCTAAGCCATCTATATGCGGTCGTCGAGATTCTATTGCGTACGTCCAGTTCCATCTATCAAATACGCTGTAGAAGCGGCGTTAAGTTAGACGTATCTGCTGAAACTCGAGAGATGCAGACATGACACGATCGATCCAGGAGAGCCCCACCTGGTCAAACGACTAGGCATCATGCATATTTTCCATCCATCCGTCCATCTGAAGAAAATCAAGGGCACGCGCGCAGAACGGAACGAATGAATGTTTTTTCGGTGTACGTACGTTGCTTCAACCCACGGATCGAAAAGACGGCGGCAAGCAGATACCTAACTCTTTTTTTAAACGCAGTACAAAACAGATGCCCAAATACAAGCGCATATACTCACCCTATGAAAATACGCACGTAAACCATACCCCTATGAACAACTACAAAATATTGAGCCGGCGGGTTGGTCTTGAGATTGACGAACTCATCACGGGCATCTCGCTGTCGACTGAAACGCCGCCTCCCACTAAAGAATATTTCGTCTAAATAAAAACACTAGCGTCAAACTAGAGTTTGAACCACCCTCCAAACTCTGACGGGTCACGTACAGAGAGAGATACGTACCTTACACTGTACGTGACTACAGACGACGAGCATGCATCTTGATCGACTTCTACCAGAGCTAGGCCCCGCGTATATCCATGTGCAGAACATACTAAAGATGCTTGACAGACGTGCCTGGCAATTACTCCACTCGTTTTTAGGTGTTAGATTACATATATTGTTAGATACATATTAGTAAAAGAAGTGAACATAAACATTAAAATATATCTACATACATTTATACACATATATGAATGTAGACAAATAGTCAAACATCTTATAATAAAAAATGAGGTAATAAATCAATATGATGGAATGCCTCTCGTAGATTCGCGCATTTTTATTACTCCATCCGCTCCCTAAATCTAATATGACACATCAAAGAGATGACAGCGATGTTAGGATATCATAACATATAACACTAGATATTTATAGCAAATAGTATTATACAAATATTGTATTGGGATTTTATCAACAGATAAGTATGAGATGTGCTACTCTCCGGCCTGGTGTACCATGTACATATAGGTAATGGTGGTGTCTTAGCTCGTTAACTTCACCAATGTAATACAAGTTATACATATAAATATACAGATTGAAACTTTCTAATGGCATTCTTCTCTATTATAAAACTCATGTTAAATTGGTGAAATCTTGGAACGCACCAATACACCGAACATGAGGGAGCACTATATAATACTATGCATTATATGTGCAGTATCATACATTACTATAATATGCATGATAATAATATACGATACTATCCACTCTGAGCCGGGGGTTGACCGAATAACTGGCTATAACCAGTGTTTGCAAGTGAGAGCATGACAGGGCGACTTTAGCGACGATGACGTCTCTTAATGTAACAATCGTGACTATCTTCCTCACACACTTTGTATTTCTAACCTTTATCGTTAGTCAAAGTTTGACCAACGTATCAAAATTAATAGCAATGTTTACAACACAAAATTGATATCACTAGATTATTTGTTTCATTTATCATATGCCTTCCCTTAGCAATATATTTGTTACTAAATTCAATTCTCATTTATTGATAGGGATGGCAATAAAGATAGTAATAGGGAAAAATCGGTGAAACTACTTAACTTTTTTGGTTAGAAGGAATCTGAGCATAGTAAAAAACGAAGGATGAATCTCATTTATTTTTGGGTTAATTATCAGGCTGCCCTCAGATGTCGCCATGTACTCAGTTTTGCCCTCAGCTGCGAATCGTGCTCAGTTTTGCCCCTAGTCTGTATGCAAAGACTTATTCCGTGACTCTTGTCGTCTCCTATCTGGTCAATGGTTTGACTGTTAACTTCTGACGGTTGGGACCCATAAGTCATGAATTTAATAGTTTCAGCTTTTTTTGGAAATGTTTAAATTTCTCACAGGAGGCCCACTACTGACGAATCTGAATCTGAGATTTAAACAGTACAAAATTCGAAATTTTCAAGTTTCGAATTTTTTTTTGAAAAAAATTCCGAATGTTGATAACGATTACTTATACTAGTGTGCACAATTTGAGTGTGAAATATTGTGTAGTTTAGTCTATGTAAAAATGACAAATTTCGGGATCTAATATCTAGATCTAGATCTAAAAAATTCGAATTTTTCAAGTTTTAGATAAAAATGTGAAAAAAATCCTGGATGTCAACAATGAACATTTATTCTTATGTGCAAAATTTGAGTGTGAAATATTGTGTAGTTTCGTCTATGTAAAAATGACAAATTTCGGGATCTAATATCTAAATCTAGATCTAGATCAAAAAAAATCGAATTTTTCAAGTTTTAGATAAAAATGTGAAAAAACCCTGTATGTCAACAATGAATATTTATTCTTATGTGCAAAATTTGAGTGTGAAATATTGTGTAGTTCGGTCTATGTAAAAATGACAAATTTCGGGATCTAATATCTAGATCTAGATCTAAAAAATTCGAATTTTTCAAGTTTTAGATAAAAATGTGAAAAAAATCCTGTATGTCAACAATGAACATTTATTCTTATGTGCAAAATATGAGTGTGAAATATTGTATAGTTTGGGCTGTGTAAAAATGACAAATTTTTGGATATGAGATATATATCTAAACAGTACAAAAAAATTCGAATTTTTTCAATTTTTGAAAAAAAATGTGAAAACAATTCTGAATGTTGATAATGATTATTTACAATAGTGTGCAAAATTTGAGTGTGAAATATTGTATAGTTTGGTCTGTGTAAAAATGACAGGGGGTTTCGGACGGGGTTTAGGGTTTCCGGGGGTTTCGGACGGGGTTTAGGGTTTCCGGGGTTTAGGGTTTCAGTGAGCTAGGGTTGAGCATAAATAATTTAGAAAAAATCAAATAAATATGAAACTTTCGCTCACTGTTTACTTATGCAACTACGTTGCTAAAAAAATTAAAACTTGTTATATCCACAGTTAAATGAAAAATATTCACACAATTCAAGCTATCGATGGAATGAGCTAGGGTTGAGCACAACTAATTCAAAAAAAATCAAAACAATATACAACTAGCACACATGGTCTACTTATGCAACTAAGTTACTATAAAATATATATAACTTGTTATATCCACATTTCAATTCTAACATTCACACGTTCACGATATCGATGGAATAGCTAGGGTTGAGCATAAGTAATTCAAAAAAAATCAAATAAATATAAAACCAGCGCACATGGTCTACTTACATGAGATGGTTATCAAAAAAATATAAACTATGATTTTGAGTCGGTCAACGGTTTTGTGCAAAGTTTGACCAAACATTCAAATGAGCACAAATAATTCAAAAAAAAATCAAAATAACATAAAACCAGCGCACATGGTCTACTTACATGACATAGTTATGAAAAAAAAATATAAAATTGGTATATGAGTATTTTCATGAGAAATCCTTCACACAAATGACTTACCACGAACGAAGTTGCAGAGAGTTCAAGGAAGTGAGAGAGAGTTTGATGTTTTGAAAATTCAAAAAAATCGAAAAAATCACCAAAGCTTAATTTTGGTGTGACTAAGAATGACCGGGCTTAGTTTTTCATTTTGGTATTTTAAACTTGTTTAAATGTTGGTCAAACTTGGGTTTGACCGATTTTGAAATAATCATAAAATATTCATAAAACTTCAAAAAAAATGAAAATACAGTGCACATGATCTTAATTTGTCATGTACTAACAGCTCCAACTGATAAATAAGGTCTAGATATATATCAAACAAGAAATGATTCAATATGGTGTGAAATCTCACATCTCAAACTGTGAACTCTCATGTGTGAAGAGAGGTGGTTTATATTTTGAGAAATGACTCCATATTGGTCAAGGACACTATATTAGTGCAATAGATGTTAACCCTAGAGTTTGAGATCATTTGGAGAAGGTCAAAAAATGAAAGGATTAGAAATGGGTCTGTTTGGTCTACCTTTGTGCCTCTTTTGTAGCTCATTTTGGTGCATATTGATGCATTTTCATGCAATGCTTGAAATCTCACACCTTTGGCTATACCATATTGATGCATTACCATGAGTGTGAAATATACCATGAGTGTGTGAAATATGGCCTCGTTTCGACAAACTATGTCATGGTTTCCCATTTATTTGATTTTTTTTAAGTGGGTAAAAATAAGTAAAAAATAATAAATGGCATATTCTAGTAGCCCTCTAACTATTTGACAAGGTTTTACATTCTGAAAAATTCATTTGCCTACTCAAACATGGCAATGCCATTTGGACCAGAAATGTTTTTCACAAAATCGCAATATAGAAAGTTCCAAACTAGCGAAACCTTATAACTACAAAAGTTGTAGTATTTCCCATTTGGCGCACAAAGATATAAATTTTTCTTCCTAAATCATTAGGAATATCCCGGAACGCATTGATGCCGACATGGCCATGTCCAGAGCATGCCCACAAGGTGCTCGACAAAATACCGACGGTGCCGCCCGGTCGTGGTCGTCGGATAAGCCATCCCTCGCGCATAAAAACTTGCCCGTTAGGACCATAGGCTCTCGTGGAACAAAATAGAGTGGATTTAGAGGTCGGGGAGGTCATAAGGAAGCGAATCGAGCACGGCGACCTTCGGTTGGAGGCGAGGAAGACGGCGTCGATCCTGACGTTTTAGTCCATCCCGGCTCGCGTCCTTTCGCGTGGAGGAATAGTAGGACCCGGCGGAGCCCAATGTGGCACTGGTTCGAGTTGGGGCAGTCGGAATCAGCTCGTCCCCTTCACCACCGGCCGAAGCTCGCCGCGGATGATATCGAGCGCCTTAGAGATCCTCCGCCCCAATTGATAATACTAGAGCGACTAGGGTGAGCAACTGATCCTCATATGCGTCTTTTCCCTATCGCTTGCCTCCTGAGGTTGTCGTGGACGGCGAAGACCGCGGGGTGGAGCTCCGGGTGAGGGAGACGACCATGAGCGGATGGAGCATCATGGACGGAGACGCCAGCACTTGAAGCGGCAGTTGGAGCAGGACACCACCGCGACGCACGCCGCCGCCGTTTCGGCCGCGCCGCCCTTGCTCCGCCGGCATCGAGGTCGGCTCTGCTCCGGTGTCGAGGGCCGCCGGCATGGCCAGGACCGTTTTTCTATTTCCCTTTGTTGCCTTTTTTTACTTGCCTTTTGTGGCCTTGGTCCCACGTTTAAGAGAGAGAAATGTGCGTGTGTTTGTTTATTTTCAGCAAGGGCATGTGGGTCCCACTCGTCAACAGCTAACGGTCAATGCATTGACCCGACTGAAATGATTAAATCCATGACATGTGGGTCCCACCCGTCAGAAGTTAACGGTCAAACGGAATGGACTTCAGACTTGCCGTTTGGCAGTAGCTGCGACCGAACTAAGGGCAAAACTGAGGACGATTCACACCTATGGGCAAAACTGAGTTTGAGGAGGTCTCTAAGGGCAATCCATTAAAAAGCCCTTTATTTTTATCTCAATTCGCAAGGAAAAAAATATGATTTTTAAATCACTTAGACCTTTTTTTTTCAAATTCCTACAAACGAAGGACGAGGCAGAGCCCTTTAGTAGTAGCATTTTTTGTGGGTTTTTTATTAGCATAATACCATCACAATTATATTTTCTCACGTTGTTTGACTCTGATTTGACCATCTTCATCAGGCGGCCCTGTTTTACTTTCGATTCCCTTTGTGTGTGAGAGAGAGAGAGTAGCGTGTGCGTGTGCCCTAGTATTTCTTTTCCGGCAATAATTATACGGTCAGACGCTTCTGCTGCCGCAGAGATAAAAGAAAAGGAAAAAGTGGGGCAGGAGGAAAACGCCCCGCGAATCGCGCGGGACTTCTGCGCGCGCTGCAGTCTCCGGTCGCGTCGCTGCGAGCCTACACCGACGTGGCCCAGCTCGGCTCACTGGAGTCTGGAGCTATCCGTGTACAGTACGCATGTACTGTGGTAGTAGTAGTCGTAGATGCAGTGTTTTTTTTCTCTCTCTTTCGAATCAGATTTTTTAAAAGAAATGTATTTCGAATTAGTAGTAGTAGATGCATTGTCCTTTATTTTCGAGGTACCACTGGAGGATTACATCAAGATCGAGTGGGAAAAGTATAATCCCTGAATATGACTAGCTAGATACCGCAAGTGGGAAAGGTATATCTTTTTCCATCGTAGGATCGATAAGCTAGCAAGATAGATGAACAGATCGTGGCGGGCAGTAACACGGATTATATTTATTCAATCTGGCGGTGTCAAATCAATCGGACTACGTACCAACTGACTGGCAGAAGGTACGTGTTCGTGTTGTGCATGGCACAAATACTACTTGACCCATGGATATAGCCTGTCCAATACCGTATATATCCACAAGATCTGTAAAAAGCATCTTGCACTTCTCTTAGCAGGAGCGGGTAGTGGTTTCCCCAGTTGATCTTACGTTCAAAAGCATCTTGGACTTCTCGTAGTTAGCCTGTAGATGTTGAGACTTTCCCCTCCATTTTGGAATTTAAGTAATTAACCGGTGCTCATCATGTCAAAGACGGAGAAATTCATTGGAACGCACTTGGATATGTTTGTTGCCACCTTTTTTAAAACTTTTTGCATAGTTTTGCTAGTATTTGAAATCTCTTACTCGGACATAAGCAAATGATATAGAGAGTTGAGTTGCATTGCCATGTAGTAGTCTAGTGATATAATTCTACCAAACAATCTTGGTGCCATTAAGTAACCATATGTTATTACATGCGATAGGTAATACATTGTATGGGGCTTGTTTGGTTCCTATGGTGGCACTATTCATCAGTTTGGTTCAAACTATTTGAGCAAAAGATCAAAACTGTTAATTTGCCTTTGGTCTGAGCTTGAAAGTAAAAGTTGCAAAAACATTACAATCCACTTAAACCTCATTTTTGGAATCCTATGTACGATAAAACAAGGCCGAAATCGCAAGTGGCGTAATAATGTGCTAATTTTACTTTCTCAGATGAGTTGACATTACTTTACTTTACAATGTTTATTACTCCATGCATTCATAACTATATTTGTGTTCTGCCTCTAATCAAAATCAACTGTTGTCAATTTTGACTAACATTATATAGGAAAAATATTTAACACCCATATTACGAAATTAAGGTTGTTTGAATGGTCATAAACTATATTTTTATATTACATGCAATTGTTCTAGTAGATATTGGTGTTTATTCCTATATAGTTGGTCAAACATTTTAAGGTTTTGACTTTGAAATAGAAAAATACGGCGTAAATAAATCAGAGAGAGAGAGTAACTACATGCTTTGCACCTCCATTAGTATTATTTTTCTGATTTTTTCATATTTCTATGTTTTCGGAAACCAAACAGGTCTATAGTGTTTTGGATATGTAAAAAAAGTTGAATAGTTTGGGTGGCGCAAGAAAGCTGCGGCCATATGGAGGGGAGAGAGGGGGACACCATAAGGACAAGGGAGCTGTGCATGGGCCTACGCCCTGTCAACTCGAACGTCTCTTCTGTCCCCTCTTAACTCGGTCCACTGCACTGGAACTCTTTAGCCTTTCTCTCTCTTGCCCTCTCTATCTCTTCCCCATGCTCTTCAATTCTAGTTATTCATTTTTATTGCTTCATCTGATTTGACGCAAGAAAGGCAAAGACCGGAAACTGCTTGGCGGAATTTTTTCTGGATCCGTTCCGGTTCGAGACTTCTTGAGATTTGATTTGTTCTCATGCGTCCTCTCTACTGCTTTCAGAAATGGTGCAAGAACAGATCCTACCTGAGAATAGAACGCATGAAAAGCATAGGATTTTGATGCTCTTCCACCTGTCAAACTATAATTAACCGGTCTGTATCCGTTGATAGTAACAGATCAAAAACCGGAGAGTTTTCCAGGAGTTCCAGGAAGAACTTGGTATTCAATTCAAGGTGGTGTAAACTACTTCATGTACGTAACAGATAATTCAAATGCATGCGTCGCAACAAGATGTACATTCAGAGAAAACATTGGTTCCTCCAGACATACAGCATGTTGTCGTCCGTTGATTTCGTAAAGAATGCAAGAGATATTCCCTGCTAGCGCCTAGCAGTCCATGCGTTGCGTGTACATATAGGGTCGAGCGAAAGTCAGAATGTACAGGCTAAGAAAATTGTTGTACATAATCGATTTGCAAGGCGCTTCCTTTATGGGATTCTCAAGATAGTGCAACTTATTTTGTTGCCATTTTTGGGAAGCTAATAAGCTATATAAACACTACACCAGAGCAAACTACACGAGGGCAAAGGAAATCGAAAAGAAAAATGAGCACCAAAAGTATAGAAGACAACGATTGTTAGGATGTAAACGGTACTGATAATTTCCGCACTGAATCCGCATCCATTTTGAAGGATATGGTATTGATAAGGGGTGGCCCGATCTTCTCGATGAGCGGTGGGTGGATGGATGATGATGAAGGATAACTTGCGAGAATCCGACGAACTCTCCGGCTGCTCCCCTATTGCCAATGCAACAGCTCTTCAACCCAATGGATATTCGCGACGCCTCACACCGATGCAACGTAGCCGCCGACCACGAAGCGGTTTTGCAATCTACTAATTCCCAATGGAACAACAGATCACACTCAAACTTTGGTAACAAGAACCTCCAGATCGCAACAAAGTGGAGGGGTTGAATTCCCGATCGAAACAAAGAGGAATTCTATAGATGAATGCTTAGCAATCCAATATAGGGTTTAACATAAACGTGGTCTACCTATTACAATAGAGTTCCTGAGTATATATGGCGGCTGGGGAGACCTCCCCACGCCCAAATCACGACCTAAACCGACCCCAACTAGATACAAACCGACCCAGGTCGAATCGGTCTCGAAAAAGGCACGCAGGCCCGTTTTAACTCGGACCGGATATTCCGGGTCACGGGTGACCGGATATTCCGGTTGACTACAGAACCATCGAGCGAATTTATTCACTTAAACCGGATAATCCGATCCATGGTGAACTGGATATTCCGATTTATTCCAGAACGTTTTTGAGCACTTCCTCGATGGACCGGATATTCCGGTCAGGGATAGACCGGATAATCCGACTGCGACCAGAAGTCCTTTTCTTCAAGTGCTCCTGCCTCCCTCTCCTCCCTCGAGCTCTTGAATGACTTGTTCATCATGTTGCCCATGTCATCCTCCATGCCTTGCTGCTCCTCTCCTCCGATAATGTTTGTGTTATCAATAACCCTGATCGTACATAAATGCATAGACTTAGGCAGTATAAAATTCTCATAATCACAAACATCATATTCAATTAAGAGTGAGTTCACCTGTTGTTCTAATAACTTGGTTCTTGATCTTGTCATTGGGCCAATCCTCACTTCATTAGGCTTATCTTGAGCAGCAACATCATCAACAGGAAAAGATGGTAAGGAACTAGGGATGTCCTCATTATCCTCCCCCCCCCCCCTTGAAAAGGCGTCGACCCCGACGCATCAAGGTCTTCTTCAGCATATGGCGTCAAATCACCAACATTGAATGTATTACTCACGCCAAACTCAGTTGTAGGAAGATCTATCTTGTATGCATTGTCATTTATCTTGGCAAGAACTTTAAATGGACCATCACCACGCGGCATCAACTTAGACTTGCGCTGAACAGGAAATATGTCTTTGCGAAAGTGTACCCAAACCATGTCGCCGGGCTGAAAGATCACCTCCTTGCGTTTCTTATTAACACGAGCAGCATTGTACTTGCCTTTCATCTCTATAGCTTCTTTAGTCTTCTCATGTATCTTCCTCACAAAATCTGCACGCTTCGATGCCTCCATGTTGACTCTCTCATGTAATGGAAGCGGCAGCAAATCAAGTGGTGTAATGGGTTTAAAACCATAGACCACCTCAAACGGACACAATTGCGTGGTTGAATGCACCGCCCTGTTATATGCAAACTCCACATGCGGCAAACACTCCTCCCACATACGCAGATTCTTCTTGATCATTGTCCGCAACAATGCCGAAAGTGTGCGGTTCACCACCTCCGTCTGTCCATCAGTTTGGGGATGACAAGTGGTACTAAACAGCAGTTTTGTTCCCAGCTTGCCCCAAAGTGTCTTCCAGAAGTAGCTCATGAACTTCACATCACGGTCAGAAACGATCGTCTTGGGTACTCCATGTATGCGCACGATCTCCCTGAAAAACAGGTTAGCAATATGCGACGCATCGTCGCTTTTGTGGCAGGCAATAAAATGAGCCATCTTAGAAAATCGATCCACTAACACAAAAATAGAATCATGTCCCCTACTAGTCCTAGGCAATCCTAACACAAAATCCATGCTGATATCTTCCCATGGTGTAGTAGGAGCAGGAAGAGGGGTATACAAACCATGAGGCTTCGGCTTGGACTTCGCCTTGTTGCAAGTGATGCAACGCTTGACAAACCTGTCCACATCACGCCTCATCCTTGGCCAATAAAAGTGATCAGCCAACATCAGCAACGTCTTCTCACGCCCAAAGTGTCCCATCAAACTGCCACCATGTGATTCCTGCAACAACAACAAACGCACGGACGATTCTGGCACACATAATTTGTTAGCTCTAAACAAATATCCATCATGCATATGGTATTTTTTCCAAGCTTTCACAGCAGAACATTTAGCAAAAGGCATGGAAAAATCAGTAGCATTAGCATATAAATCACGCAAACTCTCTAATCCAGGAACTTGAACATCTAGGTGTGTCAAAAGCATGCTTTTCCTAGAGAGTGCATCAGCAACCACATTCTCTTTGCCTTTCTTGTACTTAATAATGTATGGGAAGGATTCAATGAACTCAACCCACTTAGCATGACGCTTATTCAAGTTAGATTGGCACTTCAAATATTTCAAAGCTTCATGATCAGAATGTATGATAAATTCCTTTGGCCACAAATAATGTTGCCAAACCTCAAGAACACGAACAAGAGCATACAATTCTTTATCATAAACAGGATAGTTCAATTGTGCACCATTCAATTTTTCAGAAAAATATGCAATTGGTTTACCCTCTTGCATCAACACACCTCCTATTCCAATGCCACTAGCATCACATTCAATATCAAATTGGTTATTGAAATTAGGAAGCATAAGTAACGGTGCAGAAATCAAACGGTGTTCAGCTCATCAAAAGCAGCATCTTGGGCTGCGCCCCACACAAACGCAACACCTTTCTTAGTAAGATCATTCAAAGGTGCAGCAATAGTACTGAAATTTTTCACAAAACGCCGATAAAAACCAGCAAGTCCTAGAAAGCTTCGAATTTGACTAAGATTCATGGGTGTAGGCCAATCTTTAATTGCGTCAATTTTAGATTCATCAACCTCTACACCATGCTTAGAAACAACAAATCCCAGAAATATGACCTTATCTTTGCAAAATGTGCACTTAGCAAGATTACCATACAACTTATTATCACGCAACACTTGCAAAACTTGTCGAATATGATCATAATGTTCAGATTCATTGTGGCTATAGATCAAAATATCATCAAAATAGACTACCACAAATTTACCAATGAAATGCCTCAAAACATGATTCATCAAGCTCATGAAGGTACTAGGAGCATTAGTTAAACCAAAAGGCATCACTAACCACTCATATAACCCAAATTTAGTTTTGAAAGCAGTTTTCCATTCATCTCCTTCTTTCATCCTAATTTGATGATATCCACTACGCAAATCAATTTTAGAGAAAATAACAGCACCACTAAGTTCATCTAGCATATCATCCAAACGGGGAATAGGATGTCTATATCGAATAGTGATGTTATTAATTGCTCTACAATCTACGCACATGCGCCAAGTACCATCTTTCTTAGGGACCAAAATAACAGGAACAGCACAAGGGCTTAAGCTCACACGCACATACCCTTTGTCAAGAAGCTCTTGTACTTGTCGCTGTATCTCCTTTGTCTCATCGGGGTTGGTCCTATAGGGAGCTCGGTTGGGAAGTGTAGCGCCGGGAATCAAATCAATTTGATGCTCAATACCGCGCATGGTGGCAAACCGGGGGTACTTCCTCCGAAAACACGTCACCAAATTCCTGCAAAACATCAGAAACACCAATAGAGAGAGGGGTCATGTCGTTAGAAACAAGAATTTCCCCCTTGCACATAAGCACAATGGGTACTAGAGTGGGATCCTCACGAAACTCTCTCAAATCAGATTTGGTGGCTAACATTGTTACTTCTTCACTCCCTCACTTTTCTTTTTACCACTCAAATTTGGCTGGTGGCTCTCACTCACCGAAGGTGGAGGCTCTCTACTAGCTAATCTCTCACTCTCATCCTCACGGTGAACCTCAACCTTTTGACGAGAATCATTTACAATTTCTTGCGGTGTCAAAGGTCGCAAAATAATCTCCTTGCCCTCCCAATTGAGTTGGTATGTGTTGGTTCTCCCATTGTGACGTACATCACGATCATATTGCCAAGGACGTCCCAACAACAAATGGCACACCGTCATAGGAACGACATCACACTCCACGGTGTCCTTATATGGCCCAATCTGAAACTCAATGCGCATAATGTGACTAATCTTCATCTCTCTACTATCAGTCAACCACTGGATATAATATGGATGTGGGTGCGGCAAATATTTCAGATTCAGTTTTTGACAAAGCTCTTTACTAGCCAAATTGTGGCAGCTGCCACCATCAATGATCACTTTGCACGACCTACCATTACCAACATCAGCTCTTGTTTGAAACAAATTGCAGCGCTGCTCCGCAGGACTAGGTGTAACACTCAATGCTCTAGGTGTGCAAACAATAGATGGCAAACGTGTAGCATCCGCATAATGGACACGAGGCACATCGTCCTCCACAATTTCAGCACTCAGATCAGCCTCATCACCACTCTCATATTCTCCTGTCTCCTCATTGATCAACATCACCTTTTTGTTTGGACATTCACGCTTAAAGTGACCTTTACCGCCACAAGTATGACAGTTCATATCACGTGTGCGAGCTGTAGAGTTAGAAGAACCCGTACCACTAGCGCGGCTGCGGTGACGGTTTAGCTGGAGGGGCAACCAAAACTGATGTGGATGGTGTCATCGGACCACGAAAACTAGAAGCGGGACTAGGCGATGTCGCACTAGGTGTAGTCCGTGGTGTAAAACTTCCTCGCCCATAAGAAGAACGAGGTGCAAACTTGGCATCTTCGGCCAACTGTAACTCAGCTTCACGTGCTTGATGCAACAAATCTTGCACATCGCCATATTGATGATGATGCACAGTTCTCTTGATATTAAAGCTCAAACCTGAAAGAAAACGCTGCATAGTTTGTTCAGGTTCTTCTCGCACTTTAGCACACTGCATAATCATCTCCATCTCTTTGTAGTACTCATCGACGGACAAGGTGCCTTGCTTCAAATTCTGCAGTTTGTCATACAAAGAATGGATGTAATTACGAGGAATAAAACGGTGGCGCGTATCTTCCTTCATCTCGCGCTAAGACAGAATTGGCAAGTCATTAGCTTCACGCCTAGCAGTCACAAGTCCGTCCCACCAAAACAAAGCATAGCCATCAAATAAGAAGATGCGATCTTGATCTTTCTATCTTCAGTACAGTCATGCAAATGCCATAACTTCTCCATCTTCAGCTCCCAATTGATGAATTTTTCGACGTCAATAGAACCTTCAAATTTGGGAATGCTGAATTTGGGTTTGCCCAGAACATCATCATCGCCATGGGCTGCATCAACAACATTACGATGCGCACCAACAGGCGCAAAGCCTCGACCCAGAGGTACATCACCTCTACCGACGCCACGCCCATTATTAGCATATGGTTGTGGTCCATGGCGAGCATGAGCAGGATCTGCTTCGTCGTCCTCCTCCGCAGCAGCAAAGTCATCACCATGATTATTATTAACCGGAAATGACTTAGTAGTCAGGGGTGTGTGTGCGCACCCCTCTTGTGTCTTACACCTGTCCCTTTTGGTCAAACTGGGCTAATGTCTAAATGTTCTGCTAATTATCTGACAAGCTGACTGATCTATCAACCGATCGAGTCGATCTCGAGGCAAAAAGTGAAGCAAGATTGCACTTTGCGTGCATGCATGGGCCTTCCATGCTACCTTTTTCTCGTTGGGTCCTATGCGCTATTCATTTTTTTATTACTACGAGTGCATGCAGCCAGCTGATTAGATAGCTTTTTCAGGTAATTAAGCGTTGAGCCCTGACATGATTAGCATGTCGCGCTCTCCTCGGTCAAAGACAGTGATGGCTACATGTTGGTGAACTCCAAGAGGAAGGTTATGATGTAGACAGCAGAAGTTTTCCCTTGAGAAATCTACCCAAGGTTATCAATCCAGTAGGACTTGATGATCTATCGGAAGGTTGTTGATGTTGACTCCCCCTGGCGCTAGGGAGCTTGCACCAACGTGGAATCTGCACAGACACAAACCAGAACTTTGCCCAACACGAAACAGAGAGGTTGTCAATCTCTTCGGTCTTGCAGAAACAAAGAATTAAACATATGGTGTGGAAAACAGCAGGAAAAACAGCAAGTAACAGGAACAGATGATTGCAGCAAGTTGTGTAAACAGTATGAGGAAATTGGACCAGGGTCCACAGTTCACTAGTGGTGTCTCTCTCAGAATAGATAACTAGCATGTTGGGTAAACAAATTACAGCTGGGCAATTGACAAATAGAGAGGGCATAACAATGCAATACATGCCAAGATGTCTACTATGAAATCTAGTTGGGCATTACAACAAAGTACATAGACCGTTATTCCAACAACATCTATGCCTAAATAATCCACCTTCAAGGCAACATCCGCATCCCATTCAGTATTAAGTTGCTAACAACAGATTATTGCATGGACTAAAGTGTGTAATGTAATCAATACAAGTGCCCTTGGACACTGCACCAATGTTTTATCCCTAGTAGCAATAGCACATCTACCATCTTAGACCTTTCTGTCACTGATCCAGATATCTAGAGACTGAACCCACTATCGAGCATAAATACCCCCTCTTGGAGTCACAAGCATCTACTTGGCCAAATCATCTACTAGCAATGGAGAGCATGCAAGATCAAGAGCACATAGATAAACAACTTGAATAAACATGGTATCAATATTCATCGGATCCCAGCAAACACAACATCTAGCATTACAATAAGATGATCTTGATCATGTTAGGCAGCTCACAAGATCTAAAATGGAGGTACAAGGTAGAGAGACAACCATCTAGCTACTGCTATGGACCCGTAGTCCAGGGGTGGACTACTCACGCATCACTCCGGAGGCAGGCATGGTGATGTAGAGCCCTCCGGTGATGATCTCCCCTCCGGCAGGGTGCCGGGATGAGCTTCAGAACTCCTCCGATCTGAGATTGATGATAACGGCCGCGACGGAGCTTTTCGTGGAATATGATCGACCGTAATAGGGTTTTCATGTCGCGGAGAATATATAGGCGAAGAGGCGGCATCGGTGGCCGAGGGGGGCCACCACGCCATAGGAGGGCGCGGGCCCACCCTGGGCCACGCCCTTGTGTGGCGTGGCCCCCTGGTGGGTCTGCTCCGACTCCCCTTTGGACTCCGTGATCTCCTCGTGATATTATTGACGATGTCTTTTGTTTCGTGCAATTCCGAGAATATTTCCTTAATAGATTTTCTGAAACCAAAAACAGCAGCAAACAGGGAACTGGCACTGTGGCATCTTGTTAATAGGTTAGTCCCAGAAAATGCATAAAAATGATATGAAGTGTAACCAAAACATGTAGCAATTGATATAATAACAGCATGGAACATAAAAAATTATAGATACGTTTGAGACGTATCAAGCATCCCCAAGCTTAGTTCCTGCTCGTCCTCGAGTAGGTAAACGATAAAAAACAGATAATTTTTTAAGTGACATGCTACCAACACAATCTTTGATCAAATAACAATGTAATGCACATGATCTGAATGAAGTGATCCAAGCCAATGGTCTATAGTTTGCAAGCAAGTAAATAAAGAGTAAACATAAGTGATCACACAAGTGCAAACTTTCATGAATAACACTATAAAACATTTAGAGATATAATAGTCTAACATAATAGTTAGTTCACAGCAGCAATAATTCTCAACATGAAAGTGTTTGTATCAACACAAAGGAAGATAATAGCTTCAGCTTTTGCTTCAACTTTCAACATGTATATCATATAGATAATGTCAATGCAAAGAATATGATCAACCAAACACAAAGTTATGTAAAAACTGTTATACTGGAGTTGACAATGATGTTTGCTTAAGTAGACAGAAAGAAGTGGGAAAACTGACTCAACATAAAAGTAAAAGAATGGCCCTTCGCAGAGGGAAGCAGGGATTAACATCATGTGCTAGAGCTGTAGTTCCCGAAGGCATATAGAGAGCATAAAATATTGTTTTGTAAGGTAATGGTGTATACAGGTGTCAACAAATCAAATAGCAGGTACTTGTCATCTTCCATGGCTAACTAACTTTTAGAGTGGTTCCGAGAGTTTTTAGGACTGCACTTGTAACAAGCACTTATTGGTGACACTCCTCCCAGCCATTTACTTTCCACAAACCATGGCTAACCGAATCCTCGGGTGCCCACCAACATTCACCATGGAGGAGTGTCTATTTATTTATTTATTTATAAATAAAGAGTAAATGGTCTATAGTTTGCACCAATGGTCTATAGTTTGCAAGCAAGTAAATAAAGAGTAAACATAAGTGATCACACAAGTGCAAACTTTCATGAATAACACTATAAAACATTTAGAGATATAATAGTCTAACATAATAGTTAGTTCACAGCAGCAATAATTCTCAACATGAAAGTGTTTGTATCAACACAAAGGAAGATAATAGCTTCAGCTTTTGCTTCAACTTTCAACATGTATATCATATAGATAATGTCAATGCAAAGAATATGATCAACCAAACACAAAGTTATGTAAAAACTGTTATACTGGAGTTGACAATGATGTTTGCTTAAGTAGACAGAAAGAAGTGGGAAAACTGACTCAACATAAAAGTAAAAGAATGGCCCTTCGCAGAGGGAAGCAGGGATTAACATCATGTGCTAGAGCTGTAGTTCCCGAAGGCATATAGAGAGCATAAAATATTGTTTTGTAAGGTAATGGTGTATACAGGTGTCAACAAATCAAATAGCAGGTACTTGTCATCTTCCATGGCTAACTAACTTTTAGAGCGGTTCCGAGAGTTTTTAGGACTGCACTTGTAACAAGCACTTATTGGTGACACTCCTCCCAACCATTTACTTTCCACAAACCATGGCTAACCGAATCCTCGGGTGCCCACCAACATTCACCATGGAGGAGTGTCTATTTATTTATTTATAGGGTGGACTAACCAGCTCTTTAATGCAAAATAAAAGGTGGAGAAGCAGATGAAGCTGCCAATCCTTGTAAATTAATTAGCATGGAAGATGACAAATCTCACTACTACGTCCTTATGAGCTTTTCAAGTAGTGACACAAAAAGGATAATTGTTTTGAGTAGTTAGTAGATAGCACATGAAGAAATTTACTTGGAATGGTGAAAACACCACATAATAGGTAGGTATGGTGGACACAGGTGGCATGGATTTGGCTCAAGGTTTTGGATGTACAAGAAGCATTCCCTCTTAGTACAGAGTTTAGGCTAGCAAGTTATTATAAGCAAACATCATTATCAACTGGAATAGCAAGAGTGTACATAAAACACAAGGTTTGACGAACCATAGACTCCCACTGTCTTCCTTGTTAACACATAGCCTTCATCCAAAAATTATCTAGACTACTATGGACTTCCAATTATGCAACAGATTATTATAGCAGAAAATCCTTATAGTAGTTCTTCATTAATAGCCATTACTTACATGATGCACAAGCTTAAACATTAATTACTTGACAGCTCAAAACAATTGGCAAGCATCAAATTACTCAAGACAACGATCTAAAAAGATTCATGTAAGCATTTTATACCACTACCACATGCATAGCATTTTTCTGGTCCAACCAAACACCAATCAACTTATTTGACAACTCTCCAAACAGATATAAGTGAAGCAAGAGAGTACTTTCTTCAAAAGAAACTGAAAGCTCTAACAAGAGATGTATGAAAAACTGAGAGCTAACAGCAATAACAGCAACTAGACAGGAATACTCAACAAGTATAAGTGAAGCACAAGAGTATTCTAATGAAAAAGTGGAGCGTGTCTCTCTCCCAAACATGAATGCTAGGATCCAACAAGTATAGCACAGCAAACAAAACAAAACAAACTGAAAACAAAAACACACTGACGCTCCAAGGAAGAGTACACTAGCATGAAGCAATAAAAATATAGCACCATTAGAGATGACCTGATAATTTGTAGATGAAGAAGGGGATGCCTTGGGCATCCCCAAGCTTAGATGCTTGAGTCTTCTTGAAATATGCTGGGGAGGTAAGCCTCCCCAAGCTTAAGCTCTTCACTCTTCTTGATCATGTAATATCATTCTCCTCTATCAACACTTGAAAACTTCCTTCACACCAAAACTTAACAGCTTTTCTCATTAGCAGGTTAGTGCACTAAAAGATAATACTTCAAAGTTCTAGCAAAGACAAAACTCACAAGCCAACTATTTTAAACATTAGCCACTGTTACTAGGCTCAAGTGGGCACTTTTACACGAAAAGAAACCACTTAAAAACTTGTAAAAGAGAGAATGCAAAATAAAAGACAGAATCTGTCAAACCAGAACAGTCTGTAATGACGAATTTTTTCGAGGCACTTACGATGCTCAGATGAAAACTTTTGAAATAATGAAAGTTGCGTAACATCATCAGGAACATGCACAAAAATTTCAGCATTTTTCGATTTTTTCTGATTTTCTACTGAATTAAACGGTGACGAACAGCAATCTGTCCCAATGCAGTCCCGAAAATAAAAACCAACTTTGCATTAGTAACTCTCCTTGGCACAACAAAACAGCAAATAAAAGATACAAAGGAGTTGCTACAGAGGTAAACAAGCATCCTTGACTCAAGAAAACAAAAATAAAACAGCAAATAAAAACATGGGTTATCTCCCAGAAGTGCTTTTCTTTAATGCCTTTGAGCTAGGCATGAAGAGATGCATCAAGTATTGCCAAAAATGTTGAAATCCTCCACTCTTTCGGTGGGATCCTCTTTCTTAATTGGGAAGAAAAACTTTCGGTTGATAGGTGCAACAAACTTCATGAACCCATATTTTGCATTGATAAATCCCCCATTACTCTTCAAAAAAGATCTTCCCAAAACTATATTACTAGGAGATTTTGTAAGGATCATAAAAGTTGTAGGTATATTTTTATTTTGCATAGTAATCTCAACATTAATGATCCCTACACTTTTTATAATAGTGCCATCAGCATGAAAATGAAAAACAGGATAATCAACCATACCATCAATTTTTAACAAGTCAAACACTATCTTAGGCATGATGGACATTGTGGAACCAAGATCACAATAGGCACGAAATTTCTCACTACCAATGCTTATTTCAATAAAGGGTTCCCAATCATTTTTTAACTCAACATGAGGTGGTTCCTTAATGTGGTGGTCTAAGGTTAAGTCCTTGAGTGACTCTTCTATTTTATCAAGCCTAGTAAGCACACCTGTCTTATCCTCTTGAGGAAATTGAGCAAGTCCATTCAAAATTTTATAGGCTTTTTCTGTATCATGTTCATAGAAAGTCTCCCCCACCATAGTATCTAGAGCATTTTGGTATAAAGGTAGCAAGCCAAAGTAGAAACGTTTAATAAGAATGTCTAAGTCCATTTTAAGTTGCATCTTCCTATGCAGTTCTAACATCCTTTCCCAAGCTCCTTTAAAAGTTTCTCCACTCTCCTGTCCAAACCCAATAATTTCTCCTAAAGGGGAAACAGTAATGAAAGGACTGGAGCTAGACATGGTAACAAGCAAGTAACAACCGAAATAGTAAACTAGATGCAGGAATTTAATTTTTTTGGGTTTTTGATTTTTAACAGCAAGCAAAACAAAAATAAAACAAGACAAAAAACAAAGTAAAGAGATTGGAACTGAGAGACTCCCCTTTCCAATAGCCTCCAAGTCCCCGGCAACGGCGCCAGAAAACAGCTTGATGGCTACGTGTTGGTGAACCCCAAGAGGAAGGTTATGATGTAGACAGCAGAAGTTTTCCCTTGAGAAATCTACCCAAGGTTATCAATCCAGTAGGACTTGACGATCTATCGGAAGGTTGTTGATGTTGACTCCCCCTGGCGCTAGGGAGCTTGCACCAACGTGGAATCTGCACAGACACAAACCAGAACTTTGCCCAACACGAAACAGAGAGGTTGTCAATCTCTCCGGTCTTGCAGAAACAAAGAGTTAAACGTATGGTGTGGAAAACAGCAGGAAAAACAGCAAGTAACAGGAAACAGATGATTGCAGCAGGTTGTGTAAACAGTATGAGGAAATTGGACCAGGGTCCACAGTTCACTAGTGGTGTCTCTCTCAGAACAGATAACTAGCATGTTGGGTAAACAAATTACAGCTGGGCAATTGACAAATAGAGAGGGCATAACAATGCAATACATGCCAAGATGTCTACTATGAAATCTAGTTGGGCATTACAACAAAGTACATAGACCGTTATTCCAACACATCTATGCCTAAATAATCCACCTTCAAGGCAGCATCCGCATCCATTCAGTATTAAGTTGCTAACAACAGATTATTGCATGAAGTAAAGTGTGTAATGTAATCAATACAAGTGCCCTTGGACACTGCACCAATGTTTTATCCCTAGTAGCAACAGCACATCTACCATCTTAGACCTTTCTGTCACTGATCCAGATATCTAGAGACTGAACCCACTATCGAGCATAAATACCCCCTCTTGGAGTCACAAGCATCTACTTGGCCAAAGCATCTACTAGCAACGGAGAGCATGCAAGATCAAGAGCACATAGATAAACAACTTGAATAAACATGGTATCAATATTCATCGGATCCCAGCAAACACAACATCTAGCATTACAATAAGATGATCTTGATCATGTTAGGCAGCTCACAAGATCTAAACATGGAGGCACAAGGTAGAGAGACAACCATCTAGCTACTGCTATGGACCCGTAGTCCAGGGGTGGACTACTCACGCATCACTCCGGAGGCAGGCATGGTGATGTAGAGCCCTCCGGTGATGATCTCCCCTCCGGCAGGGTGCCGGGAAGAGCTTCAGAACTCCTCCGATCTGAGATTGACGATGACGGCCGCGACGGAACTTTTCGTGGAATATGATCGACCGTAATAGGGTTTTCGCGTCGCGGAGAATATATAGGCGAAGAGGCGGCGTCGGTGGCCGAGGGGGGCCACCACGCCATAGGGGGCGCGGGCCCACCCTGGGCCGCGCCCTAGTGTGGCGTGGCCCCCTGGTGGGTCTGCTCCGACTCCCCTTTGGACTCCGTGATCTCCTCGTGATATTATTGACGATGTCTTTTGTTTCGTCCAATTCCGAGAATATTTCCTTAATAGATTTTCTGAAACCAAAAACAGCAGAAAACAGGGAACTGGCACTGTGGCATCTTGTTAATAGGTTAGTCCCAGAAAATGCATAAAAATGATATGAAGTGTAACCAAAACATGTAGCAATTGATATAATAACAGCATGGAACATCAAAAATTATAGATACGTTTGAGACGTATCAGACAGCTGCACACTTTCACGAATCTCACCGCAGATCGGACGGCAATGACCGCGTGCGCACATACCTCCCTGACTAGCAAAACGTCTCTCTATTATGAACACTTGCATCATCAGCCGGCTGGTTGTGTTGCTGTGTCATCGTCCGCATAGCACGAGTCAAATTGTCAGGACTCGTCTATATAGTTGTCAATCTGGCCGCGGAATCATTCGCTGTTTGAAGAACATTCTCAAGTTTCGTATCCGTGGCAGCCAAATCACCTTGTATCTTGTCACACTGATGATTGAACTGACGAGATAGATGATCACGAAGAGCCTCATATTCTCTCCAAGTAACAGGCGCAGTGCCCTCCTTCTTTTGTCGTACCACGCTATCCCTCTCGTCGTCTGAAGACATGATTAGTGCACAGCAGAATATATATATATATGTGGAAAACTCTCAACTCACTCAAAACCGAAAGAAATTGTGTATCTTACTGTTCCAAAGTGAATAGCAAAAGCTTACCTCTCGTAGGGCAGAAACGTGCACGGATGGGTTGAAGCGAATATTATGGGTCTCAAAGCGTCACACAACAAAACCAGGGTATTTTAGTGGAGCTTGGTAGGGATACCTAACTACACCAATTTACAAATCCTAGTGCTGATCGTATGACACACTTGGAAACGCACACGGTGGAGATAAACGGAGCAAAGCAACTATGAATAAGAATGTCACAATGCACTAGAAAGACACTAGCAAGTAGCTCAAAATGACAGGCACACGATTGCTCAAGTACTAGTGGTGTCACAACTTGATCACAACAAATTTGCACTTTGGCCTCTTTTCTTCTTTTCTGGTTTTCCCTTGTTTTCTCTTCTTCTTTTTTTAACTTTTCAATTTTCTATGGCCAGCAACTTAACAATATACAAAGACACACGCAAACGAGCAGCCTGTGAGCACAAAACGTTAGCTAGTCTTATATAGGTATACTCCTAACACGGGCTGTAGAAAGGTTGTGTCTATGTCTCCGATACGGCCTCACGACAGGAAAAACTGACGAAACTGTGACGCGCGTAGGCGAAAACTCGACGAAACACTGATATCGTAACCACGGCAGAAAAACTGACGAAATTGTGCCACGGCAGAAAAACAGAAAACGACGCGGAAACAACCCTAGACTTTTACGACGCGGACAAGAACATGTTACGCAAAGGAAATGACCAGCAACTAAAACTTGTAAACCGATGCAATCTAGGGCTATGGCGAAATCTAAACCTAATATTTTTGGCTTTTTCTGGATAGGACGAAAAGCAGTAAATCTACGGGGATGGATTTGTGGGTGCTCACTGAGTAAACGGTGGAAATCTGATACCAAGATGATAAGGGGTAGCCCGATCTTCTCGATGAGCGGTGGGTGGATGGATGATGGTGAAGGATAACTTGCAAGAATCTGACGAACTCTCCGGCTGCTCCCCTGTTGCCAATGCAACAACTCTTCAACCCAATGGATATTCGCGACGCCTCACACCGATGCAACGTAGCCGCCGACCACGAGGCGGTTTTGCAATCTACTAATTCCCAATGAAACAACAGATCACACTCAAACTTTGGTAACAAGAACCTCCAGATCGCAACAAAGTGGAGGGGTTGAATTCCCGATCGAAACAAAGAGGAATTCTATAGATGAATGCTTAGCAATCCAATCTAGGGTTTAACATAAACGTGGTCTACCTATTACAATAGAGTTCCTGAGTATATATGGAGGCTGGGGAGACCTCCCCACGCCCAAATCATGACCTAAACCTACCCCAACTAGATACAAACCGACCCAGGTCGAATCGGTCTCGAAAAAGGCACGCGGGCCCGTTTTAACTCGGACCGGATATTCTGGGTCACGGGTGACCGGATATTCCGGTTGACTACAGAACCATCGAGCGAATTTATTCACTAAAACCGGATAATCCGATCCATGGTGAACCGGATATTCCGATTTATTCCAAAACGTTTTTTAGCACTTCCTTGATGGACCGGATATTCCGGTCAGGGATAGACCGAATAATCCGACTGCGACCAGAACTCCTTTTCTTCAAGTGCTCCTGCCTCCCTCTCCTCTCTCGAGCTCTTGAATGACTTGTTCATCATGTTGCCCATGTCATCCTCTATGCCTTGCTGCTTCTCTCCTCCGATAATGTTTGTGTTATCAATAACCCTGATCGTACATAAATGCGTAGACTTAGGCAGTATAAAATTCTCATAATCACAAACATCATATTCAATTAAGAGTGAGTTCACCTGTTGTTCTAATAACATGGTTCTTGATCTTGTCATTGGGCCAATCCTCACTTCATTAGGCTTATCTTGAGCAGCAACATCATCAACAGGAAAAGATGGTAAGGAACTAGGGATGTCCTCATCAGGTATGTAATTATAGAAATCCGGCGGATAAGGATATTCATTAGACGGATATGGTAGAGGATATGTGCTATTATCCGACGGATACGGATTATCCATCAATTTTTGCAGATTATCCGATATACTCTATTAGGATAATCTCATTTATTAGCAGAATAAATAGTCAAATCCGTTGGCACATTGATCTAATCACTTGTTTATGTCTCCATATATAATTAATTCTACCCAACTTGTACTTAGTAGTCATGTAGGAGCTAGTATTCGTTCTATGTCGTGCAACCATGCACTTGCATCATGTTGACGTACAATTTGGTCACTCTGTAGTGTTATGTGTTAGGATAATTGTTTTGTTCATATTTTTACACGGTAAATTTTGTTTCTTTGTACCTATTTATCCGCTACTTAGTGTTCATATCCGGTTCGAATCCGCTCCGTTCCCGATCTGTATTCGTAGCCCGATATAATACGCATTCATATCCGCATACGGTCATTATCCGATCAGCTCCGAATTCAATAAAAAATATGGAAAAATATATGAAAAGAGCATTATTTGATCCGATCCGTTTACATCCTAACGATTGTTAAAGAGAAAGACGTCAGCCGAACTGATAAGTAGAGTAGAGCTAAATACCAGTTGTGGCCTTGTGGGCTAATAGCCCTATATGACGGGCTCAAACATTGAAAGAAGAAACGATTGCCCATTGCCATCCCGATTCCTATATGCTGCCCGCACCGGCGGGATCGGCTTTGTATCGACCTGTGCGTCGATAAGGCATATTCGCATACCCTGGCGCGATAGTGGGCCTGGCCATGAACGGCAATTCGGAAGCGCATCGACGACCGTCCTACAGTACTGCTGTGTCTGTTTCGGCTGTTTCCAGTCGCAATGCACAAGTATGAAACTACCTAACACATAAATGTGTACACCAAATTTATGCACGTCCACGAGTAGGTTCCATTCCTATACTCAGTTATGAGTTTCGTCGATTGTAGCTTTCCAGTTTTGAATAGATGTTTAAAACATTTTTAGCGGAATTTTATCAAATTCCTCACACTCGGATGACCGTTTAAAATATTCTTTGACGAGTAGGTTAATATCCACATTTTGCATAACTTTGATGTTGTTATTTTTTTTGTTTTGACGATCATATACGAGATAATCTTATACTATTGGACGACTCGTTGCGGTTAACTCCGCCATCGCCGCCGCGTCGTTGTCCAGAAAAATGTCTGGTGAAGGAAAACTATTTTCGAACGGTTTTAAAAAACGAGCACAAAATAAAGGTGAACAAAAACTATTTTTGAACGATTTTGAAAATGAACCGAAAAAGGACGGGGAATGAAATATATCGATATTTTAACAATTTTAAAGTGATCAGAAAAACTCTATGAACAAAAACTATTTTCGAACGATTTTTAAAAAGTGACCAAAAACCTATATGAACAAAAATTATTTTTGAACATTTTTACAAATCTGAACATTTTTCAAATTTGAATATTTATATAAAAATTACCGTATTTAACACAAAATATAATATATAAAAAGGAAAAATGGGAACAGAAAGTGGCGGTGAACGAAAACAATTTTTGAAGGATTTTTAAAAATAAACAAAAAATGGCAGTGAATGGAAACTATTTTTTAATGATTTTAAGAGTGAACATACAAGGCTATTGAACGAAAACTAGTTTTTAACCATTTAAAAAATGAACTGAAAATGACGTTGAACGAAACTATTTTTCAACGATGTTAAAAGTGAAAAAAAAATCGGTGAACGAATTTATATTTGAGCAATTTTAAAAAGTTATCAGAAAAAAGTCTAGGAACGAAAATTTTATTTTTGAACAATTTTTATAAACAAACATAAAATGATGTTAAACGAAACTACTTTTGAACGATTTTAAAAGTGAACAGAAAAAGTCGGCGAACGAATTTATATTTGAACAATTTTATAAAGTGGTCAGAAAAAAGTCTATGAACGAAAATTGATTTTGAACAATTTTTATAAATGAACAGAAAATAACGTTCACCGAAACTACTTTTGAACGATTTTAAAAATGACAGAAAAGATGGGCGAGCGATTTTTTTTGAACGATTTTAAAAAGTGAACAGATAAAAGTCTATGAGCCAAAATTATTTTTGAACAATTATAAATAAACGGAAAATGTCGCTGAACAAAATTATTTTTGAAAAAAAAATTAAGGTGAATAGAAAAGGTCGGTGAATGAATATTTTTTGAACGATTGTAAAAAGTACAAAAAAATCTATAAACGACAATTATTTTTGAACAATATTTAAAAAGTAAACGGAAACTCTATTAGCGGGAAATATTTTTGACTGAATTTTTTGAACTATTTTGGTTTCAATAATCTTTTAAAACGTTCAAACCCGAAAAAAGAAATAGGAAAAATGAAATAGAATAAAGAAAAAAGAAACAACCGAAAAACGAAAAAAACAATATCCGAAAAAGTACAGAAAACAGAGAAGTAGAGCTATTTTTCTGCGATTTTAAAAAGTACAAAAAAATCTACGAACGCAAATTATTTTTAAATAATATTTAAAAAGTAAACAAAACTCTATTAGCTTGAACGATTTCGGTTCCAAAAATCTTTTAAAACTTTCAAATCAGAAAAAACGAAATAGCAATAAACGAAATAGAATAAAGAAAAAAGAAACAAACAAAAAACGAAAAGAAAATATATCCTAAAAGTACAGAAAACAGAGAAATAGAGTTATTATGGTATTGGGCCGGCCTAAGAAAATGGTTGTGTGACGCTTGCCTATCATCGACCTGGTCGATGAATAGGTGTTGCCGCACCGGCGCAGGCAAGTCTTACGGCAACCCCTATTTGCCGCTACCTGCGGGCGCTAATCCGAAAGCGTTTCTGGGCCTTGCCCAGTTCTTTAATTTGGTTTCTGTTTTGCTTGCCACTAGTGGGCTGGCCGCTTTTCCTCGTCGTGACGGCGTCACAGTGAGGGGAGCATGCGTAGGCACTACTGTATTATATATCGCTCAATGTGAGCGCTAGCACCTACTTGCGAGAGGGAGCCTACGGCATGGGCCGTCCCATTGGGCTACCTTTTCAATTTTGTTCTCCTTCTTAGTTGTTTCTTCTTTTATTTTTGGTATTTCCGTTTTTTTGGTTACTACACTATATTTTTTGTCATTTCTTCCTTTTACGTATTTTTAATTTTTTGCAAACACATGAACCATTTTTTGTGATCTATTTTTTTATGTAGGTGAAAACTTTTTAATTTATCTTGAACCTTTTTTAAAAATATATACCATACTTATCATGAAACATTCTTTATTATATGTAACAACTTTAAATTTACCGTGAATCATTCTTTATTATAAGTGAACATTTTTTATGTATTGTGAACCATTTTTTATTACAAGTCAATTATAATTTATTGTGAACCTTTTCTTAAATAATGTGGATTTTTCTTGTAACATCGGTGAACATTATTGTAAAGTAACAAACCAATTTTTTTTCTTCATATGGGAAACATTTTTTTATTCTTTTGAAATGTTTGACATAAAAATAAAAATAAACATGTAATCTACACTCTAAAATATGACAATGTACGTATGAATTAATAAAACACAAAAAACTCTTATATTAGTAACCGAGGGTTTGGATTATAACCAAATAAAGTGAAAACAGCTAATATTCGACAAACTGTATTGCAATTTGCATACATATACTGATACAACTTTAATATTAAAGCATATTTATTCAGCGTATGTATAAATATCAGGGTAAGTATGGTGTGACTTTGTCATAAGCTATCACAAGCTGATGGACTTTAACCATTTATTGCATCCGGTAGAAGTCATGCATGCTTAGAGATGGTACGTATATATGCTCGCATGCATGGCTCCATATAAAGCACGTATCTCTACTATATAATATAGCCAGAGGTGATGGTTGGTACGTCTTTTTGCTTTTCGATTTTACCCCTGCCCTTTGGAAGATATTATGGCACTGCCACCGCCAAGTGAAAATAACGGTTCGGGTTAGACCGTTGGAAATCCCCTCCCCTTCGTTCTGTTTCACATCGTCCATCCACAGGATCCCCGCCGCCCTTCTCCTCTGCCACCGGGCGGGGGCATGTTCATGGAGGAAGGCGGAGTAGCGCCGAGGCCCCCGCGCCACCCTAGATTCTCCTCCGCCGCCACGAGGCCTCCCGCAGCCGGCCGGGACACCACGGCCCCAATCCGTCCGTCCTACTACCTGCTGCGCTGCCTCCACTAGAGCTCCGCGTCGGTGGTCACAGATCCGCTCGAGGCGCCATGGATGCGCTCGGAGGAATCCACCTCCACCATCTTTCGAAGCTGCCTTGGGTTCCACTTCCTCCGGTCGGAACACAGCATCCCGACCTCCGCCGGCCATCCACGTACGTGTCTCGCCGCCGAATCGACGGCCCCGACGGCTGAGGCCCTTTCCCGCGGCTGCCGGACGACCTTCGCTTGCTTGCCGAAATCGATGGCTCCAGCCAATCTGCGTCGTCGCGAGTTAGCCGCTGTGCTCCCGAGCCACCACACCGGCGCTCGCTCAGACGCGGAAGCCGCTGCCTCCAGCAGTGCTCCGGTGACCGGCGCCTGCACGTAGCCTGCGAGGCCGCTCCGCCTGGTAGCCGGCGTCCCTGCTCTTTCTCTCCCCGTGCAGCCTGGGCAGTGTAAATTTCTGTCGACGGAAGTACAAGTCTTGTACTGTATATTCAGTGAAATACACATCGCTTGTATTCTCCGTCGCGTGCGTTCTGATTGAGAGAGCGAGCTAGCTAAGCTAGCTTCGTCTCTTTTTTGCTCTCTGAATTTCTATGGAAGTAGGCCGCACTTGTTTTTTATCTTTTCTTTGGCATTGAGCAACACTTGTGTACTCCTCAACATTAGAGAGATTTATTCGGAATTGAACTATTTCTCCACTTTACTTTGCATTTTCTTTTAGAATTTCCACACAACAAACCATCTAGAAGTGAAGTTGATATTTCTCCACTCTGGCCGCTCCTTTCTGTCCTCCATTCCCGCACGGCCTCTGTTCCTCTCCATCTCTAATTTTCTTTTTTAGAACTTATGTCGTCAGTACAAGCAGCTCAAATAAGAAGTACAACAACAGGATAACAATAAGTACGAGAAAGCACGAGCTACAGCGAGTTCGCTGGCTGCTCATCCTACCGAGTTAGCTTTTAGGCTGCTGGTACCGGAGATCACACATTGGCCTGGAAGAAGATTCGCATTTTATTATTGAAATTGAAATGAGTCTGACAATTCTTTTCAACTGTATTAGAAAATTTAGAATTTTCAGCATTATTTATACTAGAAAATTGTTTGACCAGCACACGATATATATACTGTCCTGAAAAGAAAAAAATTGTTGATCCAGCTTAGTAGCTTCATTTGTCTGTTTCATATACACCGATTTTCTCGTGTCTTGCATTTAATGCCTGGCAATTTTTCTATCAAAAAAAATGAATTTATACGAGAACAAGGCCACACTATATATAGGTCCTAGATTTGACATTGTATATGTTTGTCATGTATTCATCCGTAGCAACGCACGGGTATTGTGCTAGTAACACTAGTATGGGCTCCGTCCCACGAAGTTGCCCGGCGGGTTGTAGCTGCACACGATGAAGACGCCGCCGTTGTCGCAGACGACGCGCCCACAGCCAATGGCCGTGGAGTCGCGCCACACCACCTGTGTGTAGTGGCCGCACACCTGGCCCTGCGCGCAGGTGTTGCTGCCATGGTCGTAGTACTGCTTCTCCGCCACCCACAAGTTCAAGGCGTCCGCCGCCGACCAGTCGCCGCCAGGGCCCCCGAAGATGTTCTCCCCGTACGGCCCGCCGGAGTGCACGAGCTGACAGTCGCCGCGTCTCTGCTCGGCGTAACCCTGCGCGTACGCAGCCACCGTGTCATCCCACGACACCGGCCCGACGCCCACATCGGCCCTGGCCGCGTTGTGCGGGTTCACGAAGTCCTGCGCCGAGTTCTGGGCCGCTACCGCGACCGCCATGGCGGACGCGAGAACTAAGAGGAGTGCGAGCTTCGGTGAGTACTCCATTGCTGATTTCCCTAAGCTTTACGAGAGCAAAAGGTTGTATTGTATATGTTTGAGTCTCTGATCGATGCGCTAGGTTGCCACTCTGAGTTATGTATTTATAGTGTTAAGCTGGTAGCTCGATGGTTTCGCCAAGCTGACTTTGTGGAAAATTCGAATAGAAATTTCTTGACGAGTTGTACTGGTCAATTGTGATAAGTGCCGGTTCGAAATAATCTGTCCAAGTTGCTGCGTGAGCCTAACATTTACCTAGAACTAGCTGGGTGGCCCGCGCATTTGCGCGGCTAGAATTCATTTGAATTTTAGATTCAGATATAATTTCTTTGTCAGAAGTATGATTCATAGTCAACTAATGTTTTACTTATATTCATCGATAATCATATATGATATAAATAGATAGAAGTCGCAAGTCCCAAGGAAGCACGATCGGATAATTGAATGTCTTAGATTGCTGTGCTTAGGTAGTGTGGAAGATGTATCCAAAACAAAATATGCACCTTCCTGATATTTTCATTCTTGTCTTAGAGTTTAGGGTTATATGTTTCAGAAATTCCCCATGAAGATCTAAACATGAATGACTTGTATTCAAACCGTTTGTTATATTCATCCCTACATGTCGATTATTAATTGTCTTTGTCATTTAATGCAATATATTTGGCTTATTCAGGAGAAATATATTTCATCTATCCTATGTGGTTCTTCTATACTATCATTATATTTGTGAATAGATTAATGAGAAAAACGACTGTTCATTGATCATATATCTATCCTATGTGATGTATTTCCTTACAGAAGTTATTTATTGTCCTATAATTCGTACCCTGCTGCTGTGCATTTCATTGCTAGGCATGTCGAAAGTGGTTCGTTTATTTCATTGCTAGGCATCAAGTGAGGTCCTTTCTTTCTCCGATGGGTATTATGGTTTGACTTCTTACCTGGATCTAATTACAGTGTCCTCCATACATTCATGCATCGACAACGAACATGTCTTCAGCCTTCACAGAATCGTAGGAAAATAATCAAGCCAGCTGATGCAAACTACATGTCGGGTCACCAAGTGCTCCAATGTTGTTAGGCGTCGCACCAGTGTTTGGTTCTTGGAGTCGTCTTGTCACCATCGATTCAAGCAGCCATGTGGGGTTCCGAATGTCATTGCTTGTCGCCAAATCCATATCGTAAAAGAACTCCTTGAAGACATTGAGGTAGACTCGGCCGGGTCACCTTCAGTGTCTTTCAGCTCCGTTGGCGCGAGATCATGGTTTTCGCCTCGAGCTAGCTTCATCGGCGTGATATGGCGATTGTGCCTTGAGCTCATCTAAAGGACTCCTCGATGACCTTGTGGTAGACTTACGTAACATACGCCCAGCTTCTTCTTTATGTCGTGATTCTTTCCTCAAGATCATCAAAAGCTTGCCACTGCCATGTCGAGATACACAGCAGGATGGCCGTTGTGAAGCCATACCGATCAACCGTAGACATCCACGTACTACTCCATCATGCACTATATGCAATCTGATATCTCCGCCAAGTTTTCCTGTTGCAAAGCAGCACCTATCACGGTTGAAAGAAATAAAGAATGCATCCGTAAATAGCAGCATCATATATAAGAGGTAAAAAAGGGTGAAATATACATCAATGAGCGCCTGATCTAGAAGCTTTCGCCTGCTCATTTCCAGTCACATGGATTATAGAAAGGTTTCCCAAGAAATGATTTTCTTAAAGACATGCGGAGACCCAGCAGAAAAATACAGGTAAATAATAGAATAAACCTTTTATATATTACAAAAACTAAATGTCACATTAGAAACTGTCATGCTAAGAGAACATGCTTCAAGTCTCGACAATGAGATAGAAATTAACTCACTTAGTATCGCAAACGCCAATGTCTGGGAGCTACTGTTTATCCCCTTAAAAGGAACCTTGCAGGTAAGGAAGTTTGTAGGTGATTCATCATGTTAAATATAATTAAAACTGAGCTTAGAAAAATAGAATTAAACCTTTGTGAAGGTGAGCAAAGCTGAAAATAAAAATGACAGTTTATTTTAGTAGACTGCTATTTCACTAAATAAACCTAGTACAGTCATAGCAATTTGGTTTGTATTGAATACTGCAACAATTGACGTCATGAGATATCATGTGCATACTTGTCAAAGAAGCAGGCATCCAAATGATGTCTAATCTAGAAGCAACATATTTTTGTCTTGTCATACAGACAAAGTTCCTGTTAAGCCAAGGAAAACAAAAATATTTGAATCATAAAATATTAGCCTCGTCTTTGTTCGAGGAATTAGCAAAATATTTAATAGTATTTCAAGAATAACATATGTGTATCAAACAAACTGGTGCACTGGATTACATGTTTTCTACCACTAATGTTTCCATAGTGTCATACTGAGCGGAGAAACAACTATAAACATCTCACCCTTTCTTCTCTGTTTGTGCCAATAGATTACAGGCCAAGTACATAGTAATGTAGCTCCTATCATCGATGTACTAATAACCATTTATGATTATTTATTTGTATTATATTATCAAGTGGAATTATCAGCTCTTTTAAGTCCTCCACTTGCTTTATTTTTAGTTCCCCTGACCACTTCGTTAGAATTATGTCTATATGGCACAAATCAAAAAGCGGCTGGCCTAAACAATTGTCAAGATGCAAAAGGAAAAGTTTCTGTAAGCAATACAGGTTGAAAATTTATCTATTAAGGATTACTAAAAAAAATTTAGTTGCTATCAATCCACCAAGAAATTGAACATATCTTCTTTGTTAAATGCAAACTCACCAAACGAACCGGAAGAGTTTCACTGAAATTCAGTCATTCACGTCACATGCAACAGAAACTGCATAAGAAGGTGAATGCATTGTTGGTAAAACTAAAAGTGCTGGAAAAATATGTTCTAATGAAGGCTTTGGCTTTAAAGAGGAGATCGATTTGGGTACCTCATATCAGCAACACATATGAGATCCTAGTACAGGGCACTTGACCAACTCTGCAGGCGCAACAACCAAAAGTACTTCGTTTTTTAGTAAATCAGTGCGTTCTTTTACTATAGCTTACATATTCTTTATTTGATTATAATTGCGTATCAAGAATCATTGTGTTTATCAAAAGTATGCAATGTAAAGAAAATCCAACATGACACTTTTGCACCAAGTGGAGATCTCCAACAACCTTTACACTGTCGACCATTATTCACAGATTGACACAAAGTACATGGAAGGAAGCTGCTAAAATATAGTAAATTCCAGAGGAATGAATTGCATAATTTCGTTTTAGAGAACCACTGCACGAAATTTGAACTGATGAATCGGCATGTTGACCTTTGACCACTGTTCGCCATCAGACCACATATCAACTGTACACCAAAACTGTAATAAGCATCCCATGAAGGCAACGACTATTATGGCGATGAGTAAGTGCAAACCTTCTTCGATTTGGACATGATTTATGGATGCTAATACATGCACATTTGCACATATATACACTAAAAGCCTCAGAAAATCTGAAGAGATAAGAGGACATAACCATGGAAGTAGAGCATACAAATTTGATACATATAATTTATAGAAAGAACAGTACGCTACAGCATATTAATACAGTACCTGCAGTAAAATCTTTCAAATTTGGGATAATTGTTTTTGCAGCTCCGCGATCATCTATCAGTGCACCTTATGTCTGCAAGAACATCCAACTACTTCTGTATAAAATCGCATGTACAGTAGTACGCACAGTAGTAGATAGGAACAAATATTGCACCATAGTTCTCGATATTGATAAGTAACAAAGAAATTGTCAGTAAACCTACCTGTAGGACAATAGCAACAACGTCAATCTAGGTAACCAAGAATCTATCAGTAAACCTACCTGCATCTTGATTGGAGATTCTTGGCCACGGCGCCGGCGACTTGAGCTTAGTTTCTTGTTTCACGTCGCATAATCACGGTTGTGACACCATGTAGCCTTTGAACACGGAGCATTACAAAACGGAACCTTGGCTGCTATAGACGATGGAGAAGATCGGGAAACCGGAGGCAGACGGCAGAGACGGAGGAGCGAAGGGTCGATCTGCGTCAGGGTCGGGCGTCCGTGGAGGCCATGAAGCGGCGACATGGAGAAACCATCTCCTAGTTGGAGACGTGCTAGGGCAAGTTTTTTAGATTATTTAGACGGCAGGGGAGGCGTGCGTGATGTGGAACTCATACTTTAATCTTAGGGCTATGGATAGCTAGCGACACCATCCGATGACTGATTTTTTTTTACGTGAGTAGTTGGTTAACGTACCCTAGGAGGAGTCCAAACTCTGCACTGCATACTCCCGTGTAGGCAGTCCTGATCCTTTTTTTTTTTGCACCAAGGCAGTCCTGATCTGTCACGGCTGGTAGACACTGCGGTCATGGTCTTGTACACGTGGTTTTCATATCTTTTATCTTGCGAAGAGTTTTTTTTTTTTGAGAACACAGTACAACACAGACGCTCACAAATACGCACATACACTCACCCCTATGAACGCACGCACGCACACCCTACCCCTATGAGCACCTCTGAAGGACTGAGCCGGCAGATCTTGAGGTTGACGAAGTCACCACAGGCGCCTCGCTGTTGACGGGCACGTCACCTACCACTGAAAGAATAGCGCCGGATAATCCTGGAATAAATCCAGGTAAATGCAAACGCCCATGCCAAGTCTAGGACTTGAACCTGGGTGGGCTGGTTCCACCACAGGGAACCCAACCATCAGAGCCAAGCTCCGTTTGCTATCTTGCGAAGAGTTATGTCTTAATCTAAACCGTTGTTTTCTCTTGATAGTTTCTTGATTAATCTGAGCCCTTCATTATCCTGTGTTTTAATTATATAATAGATTCTATACGCACGACACGATCATCGACAGGGAGAGGAGGATACACTCGAGTAACTTTGACTTGACAAAGATATCAAGGCATTTTTCTTGAAAATAGCAGTAAAGGCATATTGTAATTAGTAGAGATTCATGATTCATCCGGCCGTCCATTCATGTGCGCGCATGTAAATTTCTCACTATTTACCCTGGACATCATCAAGCTAAAGTTCGAAAAGAATCTGTGTCAGGTTGCTTACGTTTATTATTTCGATGCTGAGGCTGAACGCTACTCATCCTACATGAACAAATATATGCAACTGGCGAGTTACCTGATCTCAAATTGTACACATGACATACAATCTTGATGACTTAAATTGATTAATCCAACCCCAAGTGCTGCATCGAAAGATCCAATCCAGTGGTCGCATCGATCAACTCAGTATTTTCCACTTGAGGGTGGAAATTCCACACACGCGGAAAATATTTGCGGGAGCGTAATTACCCAATTACCCAGAGTGTGGAAAGTTCTGTGGAAGATGTAGCGTTTATATTTGCCGGTTCGTCGAGGACAAATTTATTTGTTCTTTGCACCCAGGGAAGCCTGGGCTTCAGTGTTGTGTTCAGATCCAAAGTGGCACCAATTAGATAGTTAATACATGGGCTAGCCCGGCAATAGCCCATTTATGTTTTTGCTTGTCCTAAACTATCAACCAGTTTCGGCCTGCAAACACTCCCAATCTTGCTCATGTACGGTTCATGGAAACTCCAAACAGAACCCAAGACCCCGGACTCCGGGCCTGCCTTCTTTTGAAAAACCAGATTTTGTAAGTACAGAAATTAAGAGAAAATATCCGGTCTATGTGATATTGAACAGAACCCGTGTTCAAAATCTCAAGCCAAAATCGTTATAATCTAGGCTACAAAAAATGGAAAAATCTCGCAAAATTTCCAATTTTGAAAACATGCACTCTTCATCGCATTCAGATCTATACATTAGTCATTTTTGCTCAGCCTAGAATATAATGAATTTCATAATATTTTCTTTCACATTAGTATAGTTCATCATTCTCCACAAATAGGTTTTTATTTCTATTTTTGAAAATTGAAATGTTGTTTCTGAAATTTTCAAAAAATGAGATCCCTATAGCTTGGCCTCCAAAACGCCGCGCTATTGTACATCCCTATTTTATAACTTTTTGCATGATACCTCTATTATTATCTCTACAAGTTTTAATTTCAATCACATATTTCATTAATAGGAAACTAACCTATATGGACGTGAAAACTGAAAGACAGACCAGGACTAAAAAAATTGTCCTAAAAACTTTGCTGACAGAATCTAAAACATAGAAAATTATAAAACAACCCATTTGGTTTCCTTATCATATCGAAATCATCGCCACCACCAACTCTAGCACAACTAGGGAGAACATTATAGACGCTACGCCAGATCTAAATAAATGAAAGGCCCATGCAAGCAAGGCAATCGTTGTGGCACGTCGACCGAGGAACATCCATTGTTGCCTTGGACCTAGAACAGACGCATCCATCGACGAATTCAGGGAGAGCGATATATACAACCCTTTTTCGAACCAACATCCTCGCTCCATAGCATCCACCTCGACCCGGCGCAAGCTCCACCGCGGATAATTGCAAACAATAGCGACACATCGAGAAAGCAATCTCACTAGCTTTGAAGAGAATGCCAAGAGGACCAACACACCTTCTCCACGAGTTGTCGATTAGAGCAAGAATCTACAATGCGACGACATCCCCGCCACCGATGTGAAGCCCCTGTAAAGGCCAACCCTAGCCACTCGCCAAAGCTGGAGCATCGAGGTCCCCACTCCCTCCCATCACCAAAACGGTAGACATAAAGGAAGGGAGTTGCCTCATTGATGGAGTGAACTAGGGCTAGGGACGGGGAAAGTCGCTAACCTAAAAAATAGCTATGTTGTGTTCTATATCTATACTACTCATAAAGAGCAAAGATATTTGCCCTAGAAATCCACCTAACTTGTGCACAGAGAACACGCAGGACTATGAGTTCATCACCACTTAATGAAATCTTAACACAACTGTTACATTGATCTTCAGTAACGATCATGATTGATCTTGTCAACTACATATGTCAAAACATGTTTTTCAATACATGTTTCATAGAAATCGCGAGTTCCAAGAAAGCGAACACCCCCATCCTTGTTCAAAAGCCTCAATCTAATTTGAGCCTCCATGTGCCACCGCCCTCAGGCATCCACCGACGAGGTTTTCAATGATAAGGTTGCAAGTTCATTGGCGTTGATGATGAGCAAAATGTATCATATGTACTTAATATCCATCAGCACAATATGAGGGACCTTTAATTTTACGGTGAAACTCGACCGAACGCAAAATCATACTTTTGTAAAACTCAAATATCTCTTAAACACACACTCGAGTTAGGCATTTCTTGTTAGTTATGATTTCCATTTCATTGCTAGCATGGGTAGAAAGGTTGCGAGCTAGATTGCTTAGGTAGCCCGACTGCGAGCTAGACTGTAATGTTAAAGTGTACCAATCCTTATTTGTGCTAAGAGGAACCCGGTTGTGTTTCTTATTTGGATTAAACACTCTCGAGGACACAAGGAAATATTGCCAAGATACTTGTACAAGTTCCATTGAGATTAACTTTCAATGCTTCTTGATAAATGTTGTGTCGGAAACCAATGTTAAATGTACAAACGTTACTTGGAAAATAAACATAGTTATGGTAAGCAATCAATACAAGAGTGGTAATTAAGATATAGTCTAACTATAACATTAACATTTTGGATCCAAACAAACCCTTGTGCAATAGTTGATGCTAGCATTTGGTATTTTTGCAATCCAACAACACATCACCACACAGTGCTTTTTTTAGACCCATAAAATAAACTGTCATGTAGTTGATGGTCACAAAACTGCAACAAAAAATGTAGCAACAAGGTCTCTCCTATGATCTCAAGAACTTGACAATGCACATAATGGGAATGCGGCCTATTGGCAACGATATCGTCACCATTTCCTTCTCCAGCCTTTTTGGAGCAGTTGCCCACATTGCCTCTAAGAATCAGCTTGCCCTTTGCTGATTGCAAACACAAACGCCTCATGATTACAACACGGCACATGATTTAGAAACTACCATGTATAAAACACACCAACAAAATTGTGCTCTGAATGAACATAGCACATCATACCCTTCCAAGAGAACTAAATGATCAACAAAAATGTACAACAAATGTTAGTTGTACATATCTATAGGTCTTAGACCAATCTCGAAAGCGATAATACTCTCTATTTTAATAATTGACACCCTGATCACACACAATAACAACACAGACAAAACTGGATCATAGATAGAAACTACACGCAATAATTCCAACTGATGTGTGTCCACGATAGCATATGCCAAAGGGAAGGCACATCTAAACTAATCGTTACTATCCTAAGCCTTCTGTCGGAAAGACGTTGCATATTAATTATCAACAGATGAAATAAATGAAAAAACTAGTGTAATGCGTGATAAATGCCTCATAGATACATTAGAAATATAGTGGGGGAAAATGACTCTATGGTACCAAGGAGCAAAGACAAGCTATTTTACAGTGTTTAATCATCGACATATGATAGTAAATACTTACAACATAGCCTCATAAGAACATCGCACACATTGTTGGAAGAGCACTGTACAAAGGCACATGCACAAGTTATATGACATGACATAATATTTGGTACAACCGGGTCATCCGTTCAATATTGCGCGCGAACGCGCACCCACCCGTAAAGAGAATACAAACGAGACATTCATAACAGTGATCCCCGGATAACATAGGCACAACAAGTTTGTAAATTCAATGCCACTGTACCAAAATGTCTGCACAACAAATGTGTACATACTGTCACGAACAATTTACATACTACTAATATAGCTAGTGCCTCAATCCATCCGAACTCATAGATGAACTAGGTAAGAATAAACCCAAACTAAAGGTCCATTAAATGAAACTCAGTGAATTCCTAAATCCGATGGACATTAAACCCTAACCAAATAAAATCCAGCAAAAACCAAACCATGGATTGATGCCCACAATTATAGGGGATCGCTGAAATCTTCGTTGGGAAGTATTACCCAAATTTATAGTTCGACACGATGGGAACACAAGAATACCAGTAAGACTTTGGCAATTGAGACTTCACTCTCAACCACACCTGTGTATCAATAAACTTGCAGCAGTAATAGTGATGGCAGTAGTATGATTCAAGTAGCAAATAGAACATCAGCAGTAAACAAGTGTTTCCCAGTTTTCACAGGAAAAGTGAAAGTGTAACTCAGAGATTTAAAACGTAGGCATGAGGTGATAGCGGGGTGTTGCATGAATAAGATTGATCATATAATAAGATATAACTAGCAATGAGACGTATCTCTAACTCCGATATATGTAGGTATGTGTTCTGTAATTAGTTGTGCGTACTAACCAAGAGAATTTGCACAACATCTATTGTCCTACCTGCCCATTTCACCAGGGCCAACTTGGAACTACATGTAATTAAGGTCTACCCTTTCGAATAGACCGGAACAATGCATTAACACTTCATGAACACATAGAATCCTCAAACTAAAACATCTCCCCCTTGTTTTCCCTATATGTCACTTTTAGGGTTCGCAGGTTCAACATAATAGCAGGTGATACACTTTGCAGATAAATACCAAACTCAATTATATGATGAGGCAAAATAAGTTCAGTACTGAAATCATGCCACTCGGACCCTAGTAGCAAGCATTAAACATATCATAAGTGCATCAACACAATACAAAAATATCCTCAAGATAAACCCCTAAAATCTTGGACAACGGGTAGCATTACATGATCAATCTCATCCAATCCCCATCTGATGCATGTAAAATGCATACATGAACTTTGCACTATATCACTCATATTCCAATCATATTTGCATCATATAAGGGTTATATCACTGTTATATAATGATTTTTGGGAATAAAATATTTATTTCCTATTTTTATGGAATTAACCCTGCGCAGGCAGAAAACCTTATTTTTTCCTTTTAAGTTTCAGGGACCCAAACAACGTCCAAATAATTTGGAAAAATACAGGCGTCATTATTTTTGAAGGAGGAAGACTTGGGAGCGAAGGAAGCAAGCAAACGGAGGCCGGAAGCCCAAAATAGGGGGGCCCACGCGGCCTCTGTACATGGCCGCGTGGGGCCCACCCTTTTGGCCCTCGAGGCTCCATTGTCGTCGATCTTTTCTCCACCGCCTTCGTCTTGACCTAAAAACGCCTATAAAATAATTCCCACGGCGTTCTCGAAAACAAGCGCCGCCACACAACAGAAACATGAAACAGAGATCTGGAGCTGCAGATTGGAGGGGGAAAACTCCGGCGGGGCGCTGCCGGCGTGGTCTCCATCTTCTCCATCGACATCTCCACCGTCTCCATGATGAAGAGGGAGTAGTCCACCTCTGGACTATGGGTTTGTGGAAGTAACTTATGTATCTCTCTCTCTTTGAGCTTCACTAATTAGTACCGTATGAGCTGCTGAACATGATTACGGTCATCGTTGTAATTCCTATGTGGTGGATCTTTTTGTGAGTTAATATATGTTTGAGATTGCAATGTTTGTTTCAGTTATGAGTATAGATGCATATTATGTACCCCGTTCTTATCTACTTGTTATGATCAAGCATGTTTATGAGAGTGTGTGTGGGTGATGTGTGCATTAGTTGGAGTAACGGGGGTGGTGAGTGTGGTAAGTTGACCACTGTAATATCACGATCCACTTGGGTGTTTTACCTTACTTTGTTACCTCACTAGGGATAAACAAAAATACCATGCTACAAGGGTTGTGGGTGACTTGCCACTTCTCCGTGACTAGATCTAGCATGTTCTTATTTTAACTTCATGTCATGATACTTAAAGCTATACTCTGAATTATCTTAATTACTAAGGTGTTATGATTTAGTTCGCATCTTGGTGGAGTATAAGTGAGATTAATAACCAAAAGATCTCTATGTTAGGACGTGATGCCCATATAATTAGTAACTTGATATCAAACCCTGTGTTGCAATCTCATATGTCAACTCTATGTGTCCATTGTCTGCCACTTTATTAAAGAGAGAGTGCATTTGTGAAACCATGAACCCGGTCCATTTTTAATCATAAGAAACACCTTTCCAACAACTTTTACCACTTTTCCATTTTCTGCAATTATTAAATCCGAAAATACAAAAACACTTTTACATCTTGCATTATCATAAAAAACCCAAAAATATCATTCATCATTGTTATCATCATCCTTGCACTCTATTCACCACCATTGCATATTTATTTCTTGTTTGCATTGCATACTTATATTGATATCATTCTTACACCTTGTGCTTGACAACCACAGGTGAGGTTGAGGACCAAAACATTTAACTCTGTTTTGTAGGTGACCAAAAAGAAGGATAAGGAGATAAACTTTTCACTACTGATTCCCCGAGAGTTCGATATTAAACCCTCGAGTCACCCTCGTGGGGAAAACACGTCTTCCACTTACTACACACTCTGCACTTGGAGTCTCAACCTAACCCATTTACTTTTGACGCAGGTAACTACGCACCGGAGATCAAGACTGTTTTCTGGCGCCGTAGATCAACCTCTTCAAGGGCCATCAAGACTGTTTTCTGGCGCCGTTGCCGGGGAATCATAGCTGAAGGTTTATCCAAGGAGATCACAACAAAGTCAACATCACCAACTTGTGCTAACACCTAAGCTTGGGGAGGTTGCACCTACGTGAGCATCATCTTATCCATCTTTACCTTCAAAGCAAAATTATTTGTTTTGTCATTGTCTTGCATTTGTAATTCGGTTTGCATTTGTGAGACTCATTTTATTTTCAGTTTTGCATAAAAAATTAAAAAATACAAAAAACTTGCTAAAATGGGAGAAAGAACTAAATTGTGTGACTACAAACACTCCTAATGATCAATTCATCTCTAAAGCTATTGCCACACCTGAGATTAAAGCTGATAGTTATGAAGTAAGTCCTAGTTTGTTGAACTTGATAACTAGGGAACAATTTGGTGGTAGTGCTATGGAGGATGCCTCTATGCATCTTCATGATTTTGTTGAAATATGTGACATGCAAAAGTTTAAGAATGTTGAAAGTGATATCCTAAAATTGAAGCTATTTCCTTTTTCACTTAGAGGGAAAGCTAAAGAGTGGTTGCATTCATTGCCATCCGGTAGTATTAATTCATGGGATGATCTAAAAGAAGCTTTTATTAAGAAATACTATCCTCCTGTTAAAATTTTGCAAAATAGAAACAACATCCTTTCTTTTAGGCAAAATGAAAATGAACATGTTGCTATGGCTTGGGATAGGATTAAACTTATGCTTCGAACTTGTCCATCACATGGGGTTAATGAATGGACCATATTACACTCTTTCTACAATGGTTTAAACTACATGTCTAGAAACATACTTGATTCTGCTGCTGGAGGTGCTTTTATGAGTAAGACTATAGTAGAAGCTAAAAATATATTGGAAAGCATTTTGCAAAACTATAGTCAATGGCATACTGATAGGGCACCCAATCCTTCTAAGAAAGTGAATTCTATTGAAGAAACTAATGATTTGTCATCTAAAATGGATACTATTCTTGCTTTGCTTAATAAACCTAGTGTTGAAAATGTTCCTTTGCAAGAACTAGTTGGTAATAATTCTGAAAATATTGATGTCAACTTCATTAGGAACTATGGTAATAATGGGTATGGTAACAACAATTATAACTCTTATAATAAACCCCCATATGTGCCAAATAAATATGCTTCTAGTGGTAGTTTCTAGTGATTTGGAAAACACCATTAGATCTTTTATATCTACCCAAAAGAGCTTAATAAGGAATTTATCTCTAAGTTTGAAAAACAAGATGCTTTGTTTGAAAGGGTAGATCAGCTTGCTAAGGAAGTCTCATCATTAAAGAGTATCATTACAGCCCAAAAACATGAGGAAACAATTAAATATTGCCAAGAAGTTATCAATAAGTCTTGGGAACACATTCATGAGCAAGAGAGAGTTGCTAAAGAATCTATTGGGGTAATGAAAGAGAGAGAAGTTGAGGAAGTTAAAATGCTTAGTGAAGTCAAGGATCCTTTGCTTGACTTAGAAAATTGTAGCTTGCATGAATTAATCTCTATCTTACAAAAGTTTGCAAGTGATCCTTCCATCAACACTAATCAAGCTGGCTTTGGTTCTATATTGCTAATCATGTCTTGAAAGAAAGATTGCTAGGTACAACCAAGAGGCATGATACCACCTAAGCTTGGGGATATATGGATTCCCAAGGTACTAGTAACTATTGGAAAAGAGACACACCATGCCATACTTGATCTAGGATCTAGTGTCTCTGTATGTCTAAAGAACTATATGAAGTACTTGAATTGAAAAATCTTGAAAAATGCTCTATTGAACTTGCACTTGCTGATGATTCCATTAAACATGCTTTAGGGAAAGTAAGTGATGTTATGGTAGAGTTACATATGACTTTTGTGCCTGTGGATTTTCTAATCATGGACATGGGGAATAAAACCTCTAGTCCTATTATTCTTGGAAGACCTTTTCTTCGTACTACAGGTGCCATCATTGATTCAAAGAGGGAACGTGAAGTTTCAGTTTCCACACAAGAAGTGCATGGAACACTTCCCAAGGAAGAGGGAACATCAAAGTTCAAGCTCCCTCATGAGCTTCATCTTCAATAAACAACAAGTAAGAAGCCTAGCTATATGGCTATAAAGAAAGCGCTTTGCGGGAGGTTATTTTTATGTGTGATTTTCTTTGTGTCCTCTTGCTGTATCAAGAGAGTTTGTTTTTAGTTTAGTTTCTGGAATTTTAATAAAGTGCCAAGTTTTACCCATTTTGGTTTGAAAAGTTGCTTATAGCGTTCGGAGATTTTATTCCTGCACGAATCTGTGCACGGTATGATTTTTAATTCTTATTCTGTAACTCCGAATGAGCTCATATTTGAACTGTAGTTGCAACTTTTCATCCTCTGTATGCATGAATTTTGCGAATTTTTCGGCAAAGTTTGGTAGGGTAGAAAAATACGTTTTGCTGCTGCTGTTTTTCTGGACAGATTCTGTCCCATTTTGTTTTATGCATGTTTTGAACTTTTAACTTGAATCTTTTTGATCAATTGAGTTTATGAGTAGGCATACAACATTATATACTTTCTGGACATTCATATGATGTTTTGTTTAAGGATTATATGCAGCAAGAAACCTATTTGTTTATCACTACTAATGCACCCCACAAAAAGAATGGGAGAAACGGTGTTTTGAAGTTTTTTCACAGGGATTGGAGGAGATGCACCAAGAGCTATCCAAGGATGGTGAAGACCATAAGCTTGGGGATGTGAAGACAACCCCACTGGACCTACACACTCTCGGTTTGCACACGTCTAACTTCTGTTTTTCGATCGAAACACTTTATCGCATAAACTTGGAGCGTCTTTTTGTTTGTTTTTGGTTTGATTGTTATTTTGTGAGACCACCACACTATCATTTATATGAGAAAGAGCTACTGGAAATATGGGTTGAAATATGTTGGATGCTTTTATTGATTGGGAAAAGGGATGTTTGAGTTGATTTTTAATGATACATATAGTTGCATGATTCATGAGCTTGTTTATGAGTAATAATTTGCAAATGCTTTATCAAGAGCTATCACTTATTCATGTTTTGATGCTGAAAGTTATTTTACTTGTTTAACATGGATTAGTTAGTTCTATGGACACTCATGCATGCATCTAGATGGTCAACTTTCTCCCTCTTGCTAGCCCAAAAATTCCAACAAGTAAAAACTTGTTTCCAACACCTTCAACCAAAGTTATTCCAGTGAGTCCACCATATCTACCTATTGGCTTTATGCTATTCCGAGTATGTATATCATGATATTTGTGTTATCTATACCTCTGAATGAAAATGTTTATGTTATTGATTGTTATGGGAAAAGTTGGTTATATAGCTCTCACGAACTTGATGCACAATTTACTTTTATTGCATAAATAAAACATGACCCATTGTGATTAAGATTATGATGCTAGTGGCTTGATAAATGTCCGAGGTTGGGAGTTAGCCCATATGTGCTGTCACATGCAAAGCTTTCAACATGCTCCTTCATCTCATTTAGTTGATATCATGTACTTTTTTTATGGATGCCTATCATGGTGAAATGAGGTGGAAATGAAGTAGTTTAAATGAGTTTGTATAAATGGTTAGAGAGACGCCTGGGCCGCTAATCTAAGCCATGCATCATTCATGGTGGAAATTTACTTACATGCTATGGTGAACCGTCTGTGATGCACCTTATAATAAAAAGCTATTCCAATGGTAAATAAAAAGGGTGTTGAGGTTGTTCATCTTGTTTGTTTGTCTTGTCATTTTGATATGGGCTTGTTCCATATCCTGGGACAAGAGGTACCCCAGTTGACGCTCTTGATGATACTATTATTACTTACAATGATATATAACTTGAACTTGCTTTGTTTCCTAAGTTGAGTAACTCATGGTGTAGGTACTTGTATTCAAGGGGCATGAGACACCTAACCTTTACTTTATCAAGCACACTACTCATATTTGCTTTCACATTAAACTTTAATCATTCAAGATGCTATGATAGGGGTAATGAGAGCTTGACACCAAGAATTCCACATTGCAATCATTAACTTAAGTAGAAGAGTTTGGAAGTTAGATGAAACTTATGCATGCTTTACCTCTACTCACATATACATCTTTCCAAAGTGTCCACCTTTTATATTCAGATTTTCATCTACACTCTATGACCAATGTAGGATGTTCTTACTTATCATTATGCATACATGTGGTCCATATTACTATCTTCTATGTTACACTTTGTGAACTATCATTGAACATCCTTGCTTGAATACTTGATATCACTTCATAAACTATTTTGCATATTGCTACTCCTTTGAAGAATGAATCATTTGACTCTATGTACAGTAGCAATCATCTTTGATATCCATTGTTAGTGCTATATTGCAAAGCCCATGTTAGTTTTATCACCTTCATACTCGAGGACGAGTATTGGTTAAGCTTGGGGATGTTGATGCATGTAAAATGCATACATGAACTTTGCACTATATCACTCATATTCCAATCATATTTGCATCATATAAGGGTTATATCACTGTTATATAATGATTTTGGGAATAAAATATTTATTTCCTATTTTTATGGAATTAACCCTGCGCAGGCAGAAAACCCTATTTTTTCCTTTTAAGTTTCAGGGACCCAAACGACGTCCAAAAATTTGGAAAAATACAGCATCATTATTTTGGAAGGAGGAAGACTTGGGAGCGAAGGAAGCAAGCAAACGGAGGCCGGAAGCCCAAAAGAGGGGGCCCACGCGGCCTCTGTACCTGGCCGCATGGGGCCCACCCTTTTGGCCCTCGAGGCTCCGCTGCCGTCGATCTTTTCTCCACCGCCTTCGTCTTGACCTAAAAACGCCTATAAAAGAAGTCCCACGGCGTTCTAAAAACAAGCGCCGCCACACAACAGAAACACGAAAACGAGATCTGGAGCTGCAGATTGGAGGGGGAAAACTCCGGCGGGGCGCTGCCGTGTGGTCTCCATCTTCTCCATCGACATCTCCACCGTCTCCATGATCAAGAGGGAGTAGTCCACCTCTGGACTATGGGTTTGTGGAAGTAACTTATGTATCTCTCCTCTCTTTGAGCTTCACTAATTAGTACCGTATGAGCTGCTGAACATGATTACGGTCATCGTTGTAATTCCTATGTGGTGGATCTTTTTGTGAGTTAATATATGTTTGAGATTGCAATGTTTGTTTCAGTTATGAGTATAGATGCATATTATGTACCCCGTTCTTATCTACTTGTTATGATCAAGCATGTTTATGAGAGCGTGTGTGGGGTGATGTGTGCATTAGTTGGAGTAACGGGGGGTGGTGAGTGTGGTAAGTTGACCACTGTAATATCGCGATCCCTTGGGTGTTTTACCTTACTTTGTTACCTCACTAGGGATAAACAAAAATACCATGCTACAAGGGTTGTGTGACTTGCCACTTCTCCGACTAGATCTAGCATGTTCTTATTTTAACTTCATGTCATGATACTTAAAGCTATACTCTGAATTATCTTAATTACTAAGGTGTTATGATTTAGTTCGCATCTTGGTGGATTATAAGTGAGATTAATAACCAAAAGATCTCTATGTTAGGACGTGATGCCCATATAATTAGTAACTTGATATCAAACCCTGTGTTGCAATCTCATATGTCAACTCTATGTGTCCATTGTCTGCCACTTTATTAAAGAGAGAGTGCATTTGTGAAACCATGAACCCTGGTCCATTTTTAATCATAAGAAACACCTTTCCAACAACTTTTACCACTTTTCCATTTTGTGCAATTATTAAATCCGAAAATACAAAAACACTTTTACATCTTGCATTCATCATAAAAAACCCAAAAATATCATTCATCATTGTTATCATCATCCTTGCACCTCTATTCACCACCACTGCATATTTATTTCTTGTTTGCATTGCATACTTATCTTGATATCATTCTTACACCTTGTGCTTGACAACCACATGTGAGGTTGAGGACCAAAACATTTAACTCTGTTTTGTAGGTGACCAAAAAAAGGATAAGGAGATAAACTTTTCAATACTGATTCCCCGAGAGTTCGATATTAAACCCTCGAGTCACCCTCGTGTGGGAAAACACGTCTTCCACTTACTACACACTCTGCACTTGGAGTCTCAACCTAACCCATTTACTTTTGACGCAGGTAAACTACGCACCGGAGATCAAGACTGTTTTCTGGCGCCGTAGATCAACCTCTTCAAGGGCCATCACCATCCACCTCATATGCCTACAACGGTCTACTCACACATGGTGATGGTGAAGGAGCTCATGGTCAATGAAGATGAAGACGGTGAAGATGGCGGTGAAGACGGCCTCCGGATACCTCCACCGGAGGAGAAATCTTGGATCAATCTGTCTCCGAAACGAAGATCGTGGTGGCGACGGCGCTCTGTTTCTCGAAAGCTCCTCTCCTCCTAGGGCAAGCGTTTTTCTATATATATGAGGGGGTACGTCGAAGACCGAAGGCGAGCGGTGCCCGAGGCCCAATTGGGGTGGGCCCATGCGGCTAGGTACAAGGGCCGCGTGGGGCCCCCTCTTTTGGCCCTCGAGCGCTCCCTCGTGTCTATCCTTTGCCCAATGTCCTCCTTTTCCATAAATAGTGGCGTGGTATTTTTCCCGATTTAATTTCCTGCAAAAATAGCCAGAAAGGAGACTTTGCTAAAAACAACGTCAGATTCAGCAGTTTTATTCAAATATGGGAAGATTCCGGAACAAATTATGAAGTAAAGTGCTTGGAAAAGTAGATGCATTTTGGATGCATCAACTCCCCCAAGCTTAGCTCATTGTTTGTCCTCGAACAACTCAAACATAGTGCAGAAGCGATGAAAAGACTTTGACAAGAACTTTGCATTGCATATTTTACACCGTTTAATACCAACAAGTATTCAGAACATAACTTCAATAACAAATAACAAAATGCTAGCAAAGGTATATCTAATCAATGTCAAAGCATTTATATTTGCTGCAAGAGAAAGAACATGTAGTGTCAATACTTGGATGAGTTTGCTCAACTGTAGAAATAAACAAAGGTTTTTGCATCGCTATTGATTGAATCATGTCAATTTTTGAGATCTTTTGATTCTTTCTTTTGTTGACTAGTGAAATCATTGTGCTTACAACCTTGCTCTCAGTTTTATCAAACCATTTGGTGTTCCCTATTATGACCCATATGCTTGACCAACTCATGGTTGAAAGCCTCATGCCCCGTGAATACGAGTACCTACATCACGACTACTCAACTCGGGCCACTAGGCAAGTTTGATTTTTTCAGTCATTGCAAGTAATAAAAGCGTCATCACGAGCGTCAACTGGGGTACCTCTTGTCCCAAGACATGGACTAAGCCCATGTCCAAACAACAAGACAAACAGACAATGAACAATCTCACACTCTTTTATTTACTATTTGTGTAGCTTTTTATTGTGATGTGCATCACTGAATGTCCACTATGGTACGCTGTAAATTTCCACCATGAATGATGCATGGCTTAGGTTGGCGGCCCAGACGTCTCTCTGGCCAATTATTCCCACTCATCAAATTTACTAAGTTTCCACTTTTATTTCGCAATGATAAGCATCCATAGACAAAAGTACATGATATCAACTAAATATAATTTAGTGCAATGTTGAAAGCTTTCCATGTGTCAGCACATTTCAGCTAACTCCCAACCACTAAGCCTGTCAAGCATATGACTTCATGTTTAACATTTGAAAAAATCTTTTACTCTCTTTTGGTTGGCAAGTTTAGCAAGCACAATGGGATGCGTAGACCTTTGTTTAGAACCACAATTATTCAATCCACAGACAAGTATTGTCACTAAATAATATCTCACTTGCATCATCATATAACATACTAGAACATGGAGAAGATAAACATTTGCTACCACTTCTAGATGTTAAAGAAACCATGATGTGCTCACTTGCTATTATTAAAAAGTCCACATAAGCATGACAAAGGTGTCATACCTTTCATCCACTTCATGCACATCAACTCATCATCGTTGTTCTCCTCTCCAACTTGAACTGCGCAATAAAAACTCAAATCTGCCATAAAATGTCACTGCATACAGTACTGTTTTTACCCTACCTAAACACCTCAGAAAATCTAATAATTTACAGGTGTGTGGGTTATGATGTGTTGTAGCAGTGGTTAAAATTTTAGCTCATTCGGAGTTACGGAGAAAAAATGAAAAATAAAACAGTGAGCAGATTTCAGCAATTTCAGCACCTCTGTTTTTGCGTTTGTTTCAAGAAAGCGAAAATATTTTTGTTCTTTTTGATTTTTAGATGCATAAGATAAATAACCAGAAGTAAATAATCAAAAGAAACAAATAAAATATTTTTGTGTTTTTGTGATTTTCAGAACAAGAAACTAAACATAAAATATAACGGTGATATAAAACAACGAATGGAGATGAAGAGAAGCACTCCCCCAAGCTTGCGATCAAGCTAGTATCCTGGATAGTGGTTGTATCACCACTTCCACCTCCAGGGTAGTATCCATATGGGTAAGCTTGCATTCTTGGGTCTTGTGGCGCCTCTTGAGGTTGGTAGCCTTGCATCTCTGGTGCTTGTGGCTCCTCTTGAGACAGCGTCTCCTCCACCGTCCACTTTCCGGTACTCCTGTCAAAAAGGTCAGTACGGGGGAGCCTAATGGACACTCTTTGTCCATTAATACTCAAATAGTTATACAAGTAATTATCCCCATACATCAAACTTATTTTCATGCGAGTGGTCAAAGCAAAATCAAGGAAATTAGACTCTCCACACGAGTACCCATGTTATCATCATAGCCTCTCTCATCTTTAATGTATTTATACACTAAAGTAGCAATAGCACCAGCATAAATAGGAGTTTGATCAGTAATATTTCTACTCACAGCAGTATGCAACGATCTAGCAAGAATGACTCCCAAGTTATATTCACACGATGTGTTTTCTTTTGTACATTTAAGTAGATAAACTATCGGTCCTGTGCAAGCAGAATTGTTGTCCCTAGCAAGAAATCCTCTTGCAAGAAACAACGCAAAGTATCTCAAACTTGGGTGTTGTATATGAGTAAATTTACCCATATTCAATCTATCATGAGAGTTAACAGAAATAGAATGCCAAAAGTTAACAAGATCCGGGTTGGTGTCAGCACGGGTTTCATTCCAAGTGCCCATGTTTTCCACACCGATAGCATTGCAAAATTCTTCCAAAGACATAACAAGGCGCTCCCCTTCATAGTGAATTTACAAACAAAGGTAGGAGAGGGTGACTTACTTTTCTTACTGTGCTTGTACACCTCAGGACCCTCAAACCTGAATGTAGAGAGGAATTCTTGCGAGAGTTCCTCGTATGTATCCTGTGGGTTCTGAGCAAACCGAAGCAAGCCAGTCACATTGGCGAAGGTGTCAAAGTCCTCTTTGATCCCCCACTGTTCAAGAACATAGGGATCTTGCCATCTAGTTGTATGGATCTTCAACTTCTCCCCCACATAGAATGCATCATTCTCCCAAAGATGGTTGTCATCATAATTGAGGGAGACTTTGCATGCTCTTCTCCTTGGTCTTGAGTTTATCCCAAGCAATGCCTTGCCCTTGCTAAACATGATACCTTGCTGCCCATAAACAATATTCAACAAAAATCAAGATGTAACACTCTAAAACAACATTAAGCCATCCATAACTAGTCTCCACATCAATATCATGCATCAATATCAACTAGAAAACTTAAATCTATGGTTTTCCCAAGCATAATAGGTGACACCTAGTGCAGCAAAATAATTCATACATGAGGCAGAAGAACAAAAAATGATTGGATGGGTGGAGGAGTCACATACCAATGAGTAATCCCGCCAAGCAGATATGAAAAATCTGCCCTAAACTTGGAGATCCGAGGATAGCAGGAAGAGAGCACGGGAAAATTTGGGAAAAATACCTGGGGCTGGTTTTCTGTCGAGGGAAGGAGATGGGCATCGACCACTCACCTAACTCCCTCTGTGGGCCAAAGTAGTGGGTCCCACGCGGCCCCTGTACAGGGCCGCGTGGGACACCCTATTCTGGGCCCTGGTGGCCCTCTGGTGTCCCCTTTTGGCTGTTAGTTCCCTGGTCAAATAACTTACCTCCAATTTTTTCTGGAATTTTACGAGAAAATTTTCTGAACGGAATTTTGCAAACTACATTTCTGGAATTTTGATCTATGAAATAATTATTTCTACGCAACTACTTTTAAAATTCTAAGATAAAAATAAAATGCAATGTAAATTTTATGGGAATCAAGTTTGTATCATTTTCACATAGTAATGAGGTTGATCAAGTCTCATTAATAATATGTAAAAATATAACACATGATTCTTATTATATATGTATAGAAGAATTTCAAGATACCTCATATTTGATTGGAATAGTTCCAACCATCACAGTAGCATATTTTGGTTCAGGTGGTGGTAATGCAAATTCAAAGCTTCCAACTATAAGAGTATTTCTTTTAATAGAATTCACACTCTGGCTTACCATTGTAACAGATTTCTTTTTGGGGAAATAAATAGTATGCTCATTTCCTTTGACATTGAATGTCACTTTGCTTTCAGTGCAATTTATCACAGCTCATGCAGTGTCTAAAAAGGGTCTTCAAGAATAATAGATAGATTATCATCTTCGGCATTTCTAGTATAACAAAGTCTGTAGGAATTAACACATTAGCAATAGAGATAGGAACATCCTCACATAGTCCTATAGGCACAACAGTTGATTTATCAGCCATTTGCAATGAAACTTCAGTTGGAACCAATTTGTTAGTTAAGTTTCTTGTATAAAGAAAAAGGCATAACACTAACACCAGCTCCTAAATCACATAGTGCATATTTCGCATAAGTTTCTTTAATATGACAAGGAATAGTTGGAATACCAGGATCTCCACGTTTTTCAGGCATTTTCCCTTTAAAGGAATAATCAGCAAGCATTGCAGTAATTGCATTAGTAGGAATCTTTCTTTTATTAGTGACAATATCTTTCATATATTTTGAATATGGAGGAATTTTCATAGCATCAACAAGAGGAATTTGAAATACAAGGATTTAATCAACTCAAAAATTTCTCAAATCTAGCATCATCCAAAGTTTTTATTACCTCTTGGGGATATGGTATGGGTCTTTGTACCATGGATCCCTCTCTTTACCTTTTTGTGGATTTGGATGGTTCTTCTTTTTATTCTTCTCAATAGATGGTTGAGGGTCTTCTTTATCAGTAGGTTCAGGTTCTTCAGCATTTTCATCTCATGTGTTCTTCTTCAGGTGAAGATGATTCCTCTTCTTCATTATTATTATCTTCAGTCTCAGCATCAGAAATTGAAATATCATTATCTTGTTCTTCAGAGTCATCAATATCCTTGTTTTCATTGGGAGATTTTCCTGCGTAAGATTTCTTCTTACGAGCCTCTTGCTCTTGCCTCTTGGGATGGCCTTCAGGAAGTCAGGATCCTGAGTACTTGCACCTCCCCTAGTATTAACTCCACAAACCTGTTTCTTCACCATAAGACTTTCATACAATTGATTTTGAAGAGAAACCATTTGTTCAACTTGATTATTCATCATCTCACAGTGTTTAACAATTCTTTTTACCTCTCCCACACTAGCATGTAAACTTTCACGAAGAGATTTAATTTTGTGAGAGTTCTCCATAATAGTCATTCTAATATTATGCTCCTCAGGGTTATGATGATAAGCAAAATCATTCATGTACGATACATCAATGGAGGTTACCTTTTCATTACCTTTCATGGAGCTAATAGCATTGACTTGGATTGGAAAACATGGTTGATCATCAGGAAGTTTAACACCCATTTCAGATAATTCCTTAAGATGAGAGGTTTTAATTCCCTTCTCTTTGATATCCTTAGAAGCTTCTTTCATTGTTTCTTCATCTAAATTGAGATGCCTCTTTTCTTCTCTGGAAATATCTCTTCAATATTCCAGTCTTCATAATTCCTAGAGATAGTCTCCAATAGTTCAGTTGCTTCATCAACGGTCCTTTCCCTGAAAACATTACCTGCAATACCATCAAGATAGCCTCTGGTGTTTTCAGTTAGTCCATTGTAAAATATATCAAGTATTTCATTACTCTTGAAGCCATGGGTAGGACATTTCCTAACCATCTTACTAACCTCCCCAAGCTTGGGGTAAATCCTCCTTCTCTTTCTGTGAAAAGTTGCTAATCTCAATAGTTAAACCATGAATCTTATCAGCAGGGAAATATTTATTATAGAATACCTGCAAACATTCTTCCTTGCTAGTAATACATCCAGGTTCTAAACGATTATACCAAGTTTTAGCACTTCCTCCCAAAGTAAAAGGAATCAACTTTAAGAAATAATAGCGTTGGTGGATTTCATCTTTACCAAATAAAACAGATAGATCATGCAAAACAACAATGTGTTCAAAAGGAAACTCATTGTCTCTCCCATAAAACTTATACTTCTCAGCTTTTTCAATTATTTCAGGATCAACACTAAACTCATAATCTTTATCTTTAATTTTAATAGCTGGAGCATTCATTTTCTCAGTAACAGGGAAATAATCATCAAGAGGAGAATTTTTATAGCTATCAAGTTTATCCAATTTATCAAAATCCGAATCCATAAAAGCCATAGCAAATGCATCTTCTTCCTCAGAAGAAGTTTCCATCTCATCATCAATATTCATTATCTTCTAACTCAGATTCCACATTTTCAATAATAGAAGATTCAAGATTTTCAGGTGTTTCAGTTATCTCAGATGTTTCAGGTGTTTCAGGTGTCACTTGTTTGTCTATGCTACCACATATTAAATCATTTTCATTACTAGTAGACATTTTAGACAATGGTGAACTAGATAAACTTTTCCTTTTTTCTTAGGAGCAACAGAGAAGCAACATTAGGTGAAAAGTTTGGCCTACTTAGCAGATCCGTACCTCTACGAGTAGTTGAAGGCCTCACTTCCTTCAGAGTAATCTTTTCCTTTCCCATGGTTAGGAACAAGAAAAACAACAAATAAATGATAACAAGTTGTCTTACCAATAAAGCTAGGCTCCCCGGCAACGGCGCCAGAAAATATCTTGATGCCCACAAGTATAGGGGATTGCTGAAATCTTCGTTGGGAAGTATTACCCAAATTTATAGTTCGACACGATGGGAACACAAGAATACCAATAAGACTTTGGCAATTGAGACGTCACTCTCAACCACACCTGTGTATCAATAACTTGCAGCAGTAATAGTGATGGCAGTAGTATGATTCAAGTAGCAAATAGAACAGCAGCAGTAAACAAGTGTTTCCCAGTTTTCACCGGAAAAGTGAAAGTGTAACTCAGAGATTTAAAACGTAGGCATGAGGTGATAGCGGGGTGTTGCATGAATAAGATTGATCATATAATAAGATATAACTAGCAATGGGACGTATCTCTAACTCCGATATATGTAGGTATGTGTTCCGTAATTAGTTGTGCGTACTAACCAACAGAATTTGCACAACATCTATTGTCCTACCTATCCATTTCACCGGGGCCAACTTGGAACTACAGGTAATTAAGGTCTACCCTTTCGAATAGACCGGAACAATGCATTAACACTTCATGAACACATAGAATCCTTAAACTAAAACATCTCCCCTTGTTTTCCCTATATGTCACTTTTAGGGTTCGCAGGTTCAACATGATAGCAGGTGATACACTTTGCAGATAAATAACTGAAAGTGCATGGTTGCCCCATGCGTGGTTTTGATAATTAATGAAAATCCTTATGGACTAATCTTTACATTGAGATATTCTTATAGATCATGTCCATGGGAAAAAAGATAGGAGTTCATGTGTTGGACTCTTGAAGATGACATGATGACCAATGCTCTATTCAAGAGTTTATATGAAGAATGGTCATGTGTAGAGTTGAGCTTATTGCAAGTGTGGCTTGGAAAAGAAGATTGAGTGAACAATCATGTTTACCTCCAAGCCATCATACATATCAAGAGAAGAAGTTGAAGTGCAAGTTCAATATGATGCATCTCAGAAGATATCATTTGATTGAAGCTTGCAAAGGAGTTGAAGAAGGAGCTTAGCGAGGCCCTCCCATAATGGAGTATGGGGGATCATTTGGAGAAGTTGTCATCAAGCATGTGCTAGCAAGCACAATCAAGAAAGGTGTTCCAACTTGAGAGAGTCAAGATCGTCAACGTCGAGCTCAAGTGGAATGCGCAAGGCAAAGGTATGATCTTGATAGGTTTTCTATTTTACCGGTCTCATGATGTTAGTGGGAGACCGGGTTTTAGGATAGACGGCGTACTATCAAGAGGGGCTCTCAAGTGAGTAACTTGATCGCATCTTTGTGGAGAGCTCAAACCTTTGCATACATGGCATCTCATCTTTCTTGGTTCTTACTTGGCTTTTCTCCTTGTTGGGTTTTGGTGCTTGTTGTGATCTTCACGACAAGCCCAAGTTCACCGAAAACGAATTTCGTATGAAAAACTTGTTGCGTTTTCGGTTTTGGAGGTTTGCCGGTTATTCCTTTTTAGAGAGGTTTTACCTCTATCCATTTGGTTTTATCTTCCATTGTTGGACTATGATGTTTCTCAGCATGATCTTGTAAAGCTCTTCGTTGTGATTCCAACGAGCTCGAGAACATCGAAAACAGAGTCCGGATGATCAAGATATCTTCGTTTTCGTGTTCAGTGTTCCTGCTGTTTTTACCAAATCTGGTTGTACCGGGCCAGGGACGGTAGTACTCTCTGAATCCTGTTTCGGTACTGTATTTCGGCGTGTTTTGGTCAGTAGTACCGGGCCTAGGTCGGTAGTACCGACGTGGGGCCAAAAAACATCCCAACGGGCAGATTTCCGGGCACCTTTTTAAGGGGCCTTCTTCCCCAATGTTTCCTAACAATTTAAGCACGTTTTTCTCTCTCTCCCCCACCATTGTTGACATTGTAAAGCTTGCCCCTCTCCCAATTCCTCCCATGATTCTTGCATATCTTTGAGAGATTTGAGAGAGGAGATCTAGATCTACATTTCCACCAATCCATCTCTCCTCTAAGTGAGGGGAACCCTTTGGATCTAGATCTTGGAGTTCCATTTGTTGAGTTCTCTTCTTTGTTCTTTCTCTCTTCTCCCCCCATAAGCATTAGTTGCTTTTGGTGGGATTTGAGAGTGAAGGATTTGAGCACTTGTGCTCTTGCCTTTTGCATTTGGTGCATCGGTGTGCTCTCCACGAGGATTCGTGGAAGTTGAAAGCTTGTGAACTTGTTACTCTTGGGTCTTTGGACCCTAGACACCCACGTGGTGGTTGAGACCCTTGCTGGTCACTTGTAGCCGTTCGGGAGCCCCAATCCCGTTGTGGGTTGTGCCCCGGATTGTTGTTGAAAGCCGTTCGGGAGCCCCCAATCCCTTTGTGGGTTGTGCCCCGGATTGTTGTTGAAAGGCTCCGGATTCCGCCTCGAAGGATTCCGATAGTGGAAGGTGAACCAAGCCTTTGTGGTGTGGTTCATCGGAGAAGAAGGTGAAACCTTTGTGGTTGTTGAACCGTTGTGTCGGTTCACACCTCTCCAACGAGACGTACTCCCTTAACAAGGAGGAACTCGGGAATACATCCTCGTCTTCGCGTGTCTCGGTCATTTCTATACCCGAGCCTTTTACTTATGCAATTTACATTGTGATAGCCTTCGTGCTTGAAGTATTCTATAGCTATCACCTTGGTGTTTGTCTTGCTTAGCATAAGTTGTTGGTGCACATAGGTGAGCCTAGTTTATTTAGGTTGTCGGCTTGTTAATTTAAACACCTAGTTTTATTCCGCAATTATCAAGCCTAAACCGGAAAAGTTTTAAACCGCCTATTCACCCCCCTCTAGGCGACATCATTGTCCTTTCAATAACAAACTCAATTATATGATGAGGCAAAATATATTCAGTACTGAAATCATGCCACTCGGGCCCTAGTAGCAAGCATTAAACATAGCATAAGTGCATCAACACAATACAAAAATATCCTCAAGATAAACCCCTAAAATCTTGGACAACGGGTAGCATTACATGATCAATCTCATCTAATCCCCATCCACCTCATATGCCTACAACGGTCTACTCACATATGGTGATGGTGAAGGAGCTCATGGTCGATGAAGATGAAGACGGTGAAGATGGCGGTGAAGATGGCCTCCGGATCCCTCCACCGGAGGAGAAATCCTGGATCAATCTGTCTCCGAAACAAAGATCGGGGTGGCGGCGGCGCTCTGTTTCGCGAAAGCTCCTCTCCTCCTAGGGCAAGCGTTTTTCTGTATATATGAGGGGGTACGTCGAAGACCGAAGGCGAGACGGTGCCCGAGGCCCAATTGGGGTGGGCCCACGCGGCCAGGTACAGGGGCCGCGTGGGCCCCCTCTTTTGGCCCTCGAGTGCTCCCTCGTGTCCATCCTTTGCCCAATGTCCTCCTTTTCCATAAATATTGACGTGGTATTTTTTCCTGATTTAATTTCCTGCAAAAATAGCCAGAAAGGAGGCTTTGCTAAAAACAGCGTCAGATTCAGTAGTTTTATTCAAATATGGGAAGATTCCGGAACAAATTATGAATCAAAGTGCTTGGAAAAGTAGATGCATTTTGGATGCATCAGGGATCAACACGCATTTTTACCCTTAAACATGTAGATTTACCATGCATATGATGACTAAGCAAAGAACCCGCTGGGTCCGATCTACAGATATACGAGGCGCACAAGTATCATTTATAGGTTATACCGCCATGTACGAAGGCTTTGAGATATGATGGGATGATGTGAGCTCGTCATTGTCGATGAGTATCCTGGCTGTCGAGAGTGGGAGAGGATGTAACCGGCATTCGTCTTCTGCCGCTGGTCGCCGCAGACTGCGGTGCTCTCGATTAACTGGTAGAAAAGATACCACCGACGAAAAATAAGAGGAGTGAAGCGAGGGTGAGAGGAGCAGAAGGGGTGAGAGAAAATTTATCGCGCGTGTTCATGAAGGGACGCGTCTTCTCCGTCCTTCCCGTGCGCCTGCTTCCTTTTTCGCTCGCTCATCTAAAACCAGCCCGTACGAGGATTTTTTTTGGGTGTTTTATCCTTTCTTTGCTTAGGAAAATTACAGTGTATATAAACATTCTATCTATCTAATTGGCTGACAGTTACAACTGCCTTAAAACTCAGAAAAATAATGAAACAACCCGAAACGACAACCAAAAGTGCCATATAGATGCTCTCAAGTTATCATTTACGGATATACCCAGACGGGTCGAGAATCAAGGCACGCAAGCAAAAGCGATGAAATGAATGCGTTGTTCAACACGGACAGACCCTGCCGCGGTCAAAGGGCGCGTCTCCATCGGCCCCAAAACGCAATCTAAAACGCATTCCTCGAGTCCACGATATTGATGTCTATGCACGCTTCTATTCTTGTAGACATTGTTGGGCCTCCAAGTGCAGAGGTTTGTAGAACAACAACAAGTTTCCCTTAAGTGAATAACCCAAGGTTTATCGAACTCAGGGAGGTATAGGTCAAAGATATCCCTCTCAAGCAACCCTGCGATTAAGATACAAGAAGTCTCTTGTGTCCCCAACACACCTAATACACTTGTCAGATGTATAGGTGCACTAGTTCGGCGAAGAGATAGTGAAATACAAATAATATGGATGATTATAAGTGGTAATTGCAACCTGAAATAAAATGGCAGCAAGCAAACTTGAGCCAAAATGAGAGCAAACGGTGTTTCAATGCTTGGAAATAAGGCCTAGGGATCATACTTTCACTAGTGGACACTCTCAACAATTATAATATAATTGAATACATAGATATTTCCTCTTCACTATGCTACTCTGAACTATTCTCCTGTTGGATAACAAACACCAATTCATTATGTAGGGCTACAAAAGCACACCTTAAAGTTGCATTCCACATCTAGGGGATCCCAATGTCACTAAGAGCGCCCAAAAATAGTACTAGACAAACACCACAATTTCATAGAGACATCCAACACAAATAATAGCTCATGATAAGTATTCTTGTAAACGTTAGCCTAAGAGTCACGGGACAAAGGTGGCTCTGGAGTTTACATTAATAAAACCACTCAAGTAGCATAATTCATAAGATAACCAAGAGTAACATCCATGGACCAAACTAGATTACAAAGCTCATGATCACAGAAAGATCACACCATGGGAGAGAGAGATAAACCACATAGCTACCGGTAGAGCCCTCAGCCTCGGTGGAAACTACTCACACATGGTCATGGTGAGCACGCATGATGGAGAGGTTGATTAAGATGGTGCTGGTCTTGATGGTGGAGTTGATGGAGACTCCGGAGGGGGATGAGGAGCCCTCCGGAGGTGATTCTGGCGGCGTTCCCCACTCCGATCTTCTCCGGCGGCAGCCTTCTGTCTCCTGTTTCCTGGTTTTCTGTTTCTCCGCCGCCTCCTTGCGAAACTCCTCGGGGGACTATTTTTATAGTCGGTTTTAGGTCAAGACGAAGCCACAGAGACGAAAACGGACGGCATCGGAGCCACAAGGCCCAAAAGAGGTGGGCCCACGCGGTCAGGTACAGGGGGCTGCGTGGGACCCTCTAACTTCCAGCTGGTTGGGTTTCTGGTCTTCATTTTGAGCCCATTTCGTTCGTCTCGAAAATTCTGAACCGTGCTCTTTGGCCTTGCCCTTTTTGGAGCCCCGAAGCTCCCGGAAAGTCTGAAACACTAAAAAAGACGTTTTCTGCCTGTGCAGGATTAATTCCATAAAAATAGGAAAACTATGAAATATTCACCAAATCATTATAAAACATTGATATAACCCTTATATGATGCAAATATGATTGGAATATAAGTAAAATATTGCAAAGTTCATGTATGCATTTTACATGCATCACATATCCAAGTCCACCTCTGACATTAATCCGAAGAGGCCAGGATGCGATCCTGGCCGTCCGTCCAACGCTAACCCTGCCCGCCCTCTCCGGAAGCTAAAACCCAACGAAACTTTTGCAACAGGTCTTGGTGTATTTTTTCTATTCAAGGTGGATGAGAAGCAGTTCTCGGTCAAGATATATGCGATAGCATCCCGAGCATCATCAGTTCTGCAGGCTGAGGCATCAGCGTTACTGCTAGCAGGGAAGCTCTTCGAAATCCTACAAATCTAGCATGGACGGCAGCAAGCAGGAGTTTAGACCATTCACTACTCCAATGGGACACACAATTTCATCATGGCAGACTTTTTCAATGCCACAAGCAGATTCTCTTCACAGGTGTTCCACATTAGCCGAGAACAAAATGGTGTTGCTCATGATTGTGCCCAACAGGTCTTTAGGCATTGACTAAATCAATCTATCTTTACATGTTTAAACCCATCCCATAGCTCAGCTTTGTGTCCTATAATTTCAAATTTGAAAAATCTTGTATCTCAAGACTATGTATTGACTGCTGTCTTGTGTAGCTGAGATGGAATGGAATTGGCACCTCTGGTGCCTTGCTTTGTTAAAAAAAAAAACTGAAACTAGCTCGTGCAAGGATAACTTTTTGGTGATTTAACCTTCTTTTTGCTTAGGCAAATTACAACGCAAAGTATATAAACATTCCGAAAACCCAACCAAAAGCGCCCTATAGATGCTCTCAAGTTGTCATTTATGGGTTTACCCAGACGAGAATCGAGCCACGTAAGCAAAACACGGACGCCGTGAGAACTTGCCTGTGGCAAGATGGTTAGGAGGGTGGTTGTACCCCCAGCCCATCAGAGTTCAAACCCTAGGTTTGACATTGGTGTTTCTCATTTAGGCAGAATATTCTTCGGTGGGAGGCGACGTTCCCGTCGACAGCGAGGTACCCGTGGTGACTTCGTCAATCTCAAGACTCGACCCGCCGGCTCAGTATTACGGAGGTGCTCATAGGTGTAGGGTGTGCGTGTGTGCGTTCATAGGGGTGAGTGCAACGGCGAGTCCAGGAATTATTTGCCGGGGGGCTGAAAGTTGACGACGACTAACTAAACGACTACCGACTACTTCCATAGAAAATAAACAAATATATAAAACATAAAATTATTTAAGACAAAATACCACAAATTTTCAGGTTAAAAACATACAAATCACAGACTAATATAAAATACCACAAAGGACAAAGTGAACTCTCTAATAAAACTAGTAAACAGACATGTACCTCTAAGAAATCACATCATACTCGCGCGGCAGATGTCCTCTAAGATCCCTCAATTTATGAAACTGTATAATGATCTGATCATCATGAATGCTTCTGAATATCGCTTTCTCACAGTAGCACACCATTAAATCATTTAGCCATTCATCGGACACCTTATTGTGCAAATCTGTTTTAATAATCTTCATTGCTGAAAATATGCGTTCAACTGATGCAATTGCCACAGCCCACAGGAAGAATGAGAGACAACTCAATGAGACGATACACCAATGGGAAAGATGTGTATTTTTTGTATGAACAATCAACTGAGCAAGTGTGGACAGTTCTGGAAATATGAGCAAGTGTGAATATCTCTTCATTTTACAAATCTGGAAATATATTACACATAGATAAATTAACTGCATCCAGTACATAATTACAAATTTGCAAAAGATAGCAAAATAATATGAGGCTTGGAGGACAAATACCACCGAAGACGACGCTGACGATTCCGACGATGCGGCGACCAGGCGGGCGCTCCTCTCTCCGGTCCGGTGTAGAGAGACTTCCGGCAAGCCGCAGGCCGGCGCGCTCCTCAGCTCCTCCGCAGGCAGGCTAGGGTTTGGCGGCTCGCGGCTGGGCGCGTCCGCCGTCCGCGCGCCGGTGCGGTCGTGCCTCGTGCGGGCGTGCGGCGCTCCGCTGGACCCAGCGGCCCAGCCCCTTCTCGGTCGCCGGCTCGCTGCCTCGCGCCCACGCCGGTCGACCGGTCGTCAGGTCGTGGCCGCCTGCCCGCCTCCGTCTCCTCTCTCCTGCTCTGCTTTCGTCTGGATGGAGGAGCTATGTGCGTGCGATGCGATCAGATGCATGTGTAAGTTGGGCTGGAGGCCTGTAGCTAATGGGCCTCTCCTTGGAACTGGACGATTACTAGTAGTAAATTTGTTTTTTACAATTTCGCAGGGTAGGCTCAAGCCTGTTAAAACCCTGCTGGTCTCGCTTTGGGTGAGTGTGTGCACGTGTATCTGAGCGTTCTAAAAAAATACGGACGCCGCTACGGTCAACGGACGCGTCTCCATCCGCCCCAAAACGCAAACCAAAACGCACTCCTCGAGTCCACGAGGTCCAAGTCCACCCTCTCACCTTAATGATCCCAAGAGCCCAGGATCGCATCCTGGCCGTCCGTCCAACGCTAACCCCGCCCGCCCTCTCCGGAAGCTAAAACCCAGCGAAACTAAATCAAATCGAACCCAGGTCGCGCACAAATCCGCCGCGCACACCGCCCCCCATCTCTTCTCTTCTCCCCCGCAAAACCCTAGCCCTCTTCGTCGGCGATGGCGGAGGTGGCGGAGGAGGTCGCGGAAGTGCCCGCTGGCGAGAGCCGCAAGCTGTTCGTGGGCGGCATCCCGGCCTCGGCGCAGGAGCTGGAGCTGCGGGGCCACTTCGCTCGCTTCGGCGCGGTGCGCTCCATCGTCGTGATGCGGGACAGGGAGACGGGCCACGGCCGCGGATTCGGGTTCGTCGAGTTCGAGGACGAGGAGGCCGCCGTCAAGGCACTCGGCGACGGGGAGAAGCCCAGGCACTTCATCTGCGGCCGACTGGTGAGTTCCCCTCGATCTCCGCCCGCGACCTGCTTTTGCTCTGAGATTAATGTGTTATGTTCCACGAGTGCGCGACAAACTTCGAACTTTTCTTTATCTTAAAACAAGGTTGGAACTTGATGATAGTTTGTGGAGACTCAGAACTCGGGTAAGCTATCAATTAATCTGGCAGTGAATACTGCCATGGCTGGGCAAGTTACTTGGATTACTTGGTAGTAGTGTCTCTAGCTCACCTGCAATTGTTAAACCAAGATAACCGCCCTGTTATATTCGACACTAGCTTTATAATATCTGAATTGACCCGGAGAGAACTTAGGATACAGATAGATTGGTTTACTGACGTTTTTTTAATCTCCTTTACAGGTTGACGTTAAGAGGGCTAGGGCTAGACCTCCAAGGAACTTTGACCAGCAACCATTGCAGCAGCAGCATCAGCTGGAACAGGGTCCAGATCAGGGCTACCACAGCAACCACTCTGCTAGGAACATTACTGAGGCCAGTGGTGAAAATGTGAGCTATGCTTCAAAGAAGGTCTTCATTGGTGGTCTGCGGGACAACATCACAGAGGAGGAGTTCCGGGCTTACTTTGAGGCGTTTGGCACTGTAACAGATGTTGTAGTGATTTACGATAGCATGACAAGCAGGTCCAGGGGTTTTGGTTTTGTCACCTTTGATTCAGAGGAAGCTGTGAAAAAAGTGATGGGCCAGAGCTTTCATGACTTGAAAGGAGCAAGGGTGGAAGCAAAGCTCGCTATCCCCAAGGATGCTCAGTACCCCAGGAATGGTCGAGGTCGTGGTTCAAGAAGCTTTGGAGGAAGGGGTCCTGTTGGCTATGATGTTTCGACATACCAACAGTACCATAACCGACCTGGCTTCTACAATGGCTATATGCCACAGCCTGTTCCCACACACCCCTACTATCCTGGCCTCCATCTTGGTATGGTAGGCAATCCGTATGCCAATGCATACCCAAATCAAGGAGTCATGGCAAATGTTCCAAGCATGGTCGCAAGGCGGCCGGTATATAGCCCATATCCAATGTTCCCTGGTTATGGCTTTGCATATAGAGGTGGTTATCCAGGTGCTGCCCCGTCTGGTCCGTATGTCGCTAATGGTGGCAGTGATTACATGAATGGCCATGAATCTACAGATGTACAAGAACTTGACAGTGCTGCTACTGTGGCTGCAAAGTTGGAATACCTGAAGCTAGGTTCACAATGACATTCTGGTGAGTTAACTGTAGTATTACTGAGCCAGGTTTTTTCTTTTACTTCTCACCGTGTAGCACAGCACAAATATTCTTGTGTGGAACCACATCAGTTGTTGCTTCGTCTGGTATCTTCTATAACTAGAGCAAGATCATTGAATCTGTGTAGGCTATCCTGCTTATTCATTATTTATTCTAAAGGAATTTTTAACACATATATGATAAATATGTAGAGAGCTGTTAAATTCTACCCCTTTTGGTCTAAAAAAAGTCCTATATATATTTCCAGAGTCAATTGAAACAAGTATAGAGAAAAACTGTCAAAATCTATAATACTATAACTATAATGATATACTATGAAATAGATTTCATGATGTATCTAAAGATATTGATTTGAGATGCTGCTTTTCTATAAACTTGTTTCAAAATTTACTTTTGACTTCACTTTGGACAAAAGTTATAAGTTTTCAGAAATAGAGGGAGTAGTGATTTTCCAATGAAGAGCTGTTATCACTACTCACATTAAAGAATCAAATTTAACTATTCGAGTATCGAAAAATCTGCAGTTTGCTGCTGTAAGTTGTCAAAAATTATACGCTCTCAGAAATAGAGGGAGTAGTTATGATGCTGTAAGTTGTCACATGAATAGTTCATATAAGTTACTTGATATGATTCCTTGACTGTTTATGTGCCCTTCACTACTTATTTTGTATCTCTTCGTAAAGAAGAAAATGACATCTATAAAAACACATGAAGGCACATATTGCATTGCATGCCCTTTGGTCAAATAATTACAAAATGGAGCAAACATTTCAAATGTGTGATTTTGAAAAATTGATTGAATAAGGGCATATGATTAAGTTAGCCAGTTTAATCACTTGTTACTCTATTCATTTGATTTGTTAAATGAGAGATGGATGGACAATTCAATTTCATTCCTTGAAATAGGGGTTAAATGCAGTTTGCATGGCATCCAATTTGGTTAGCTTAGGCATGGACATCTTCTCGTATACTGCATGGTATGAGGTTTTACTGTTATCGGTTCCACATTCTGTCCTATTTGAGTGAAAGGAATGGTCTTCTATTTGTTCTGTTCTGTGTTATACTAATGAATGCTATTATACTACAATGTGAGAATTCAATTAGATTAAAACAGTGACATGTTATACAAGTCTGAACATACCTGTAGTTGAAAGCCAGGGTCAGCAAGATTATAACTGAACTATGTTGTGATTCCATTCAACTGGACCCGTCAGCGTGAACGGAACAGAGAACCTGGTGATTCTGTAGTACGTTCAGCGATCAAATGTCAACTGATGTTTATTTTGTCAAATGCCAATCGACTTCTTACGTGCCTGTAGGCTATGGATCCACCTGTATAGTACAGATTACAGAGAGTTGTTATATAGTTTTGTTCCGTTAACATTTGGACTTGCATTTTGTATCTATTTTTTCAAGCTTACAACTTTCCCCTGCTATTGCAGGTTTGTGTTCAGTTATATTTATTTGCGTCTTGTGTGATGTATTGTCGTATGTCTAGCTTGATTGATAACACATGGGGTGTAGGTTTTTCTGCATCGAGGCCAGATAATTTTTTTCTTGTGTCCTTAAATAAACATTTAGCCTTGTTGAGAGCACCTTAAATTAGAAAAGCTGTGAATGTGTGTTACTATATCTTCGTGTTTGTTAGACTGTTAGTAGCCAAAAATAGTTAGCATGTGGACTCGTGTTGGTTTGCAGTTTCTCAATGCTGCTTTTCTAGTTCTTGTGTCACAAAGTATGGATTGTCTAAATATGTTGTCCCAGTTAGCTATTCATCTAGTTTTAGTTACTTGGAATTTTGTGACTTGTATGCTTACTCCACATCCTTTTCACAATGGAAGGTTAAGCGTACTATGTGCAGAGACCTAAAGGCACAACAGTAGTTGATTTTCCTTAATGACGTTAAATGTCCTTATTAAATGGCATCTACAGCTCCTTGAGCTCTTTACTGCTTTAGATAATTGAAAGTTTGCAAGAACTACACTATTGGTTTCCTAACTGGAAGTGGCATCTACAGCTACTCGAGCTCTTTTACTGCTTCAGATAATTGAAAGTTTGCAAGAACTACACTAATTGTTTTCTAACTGGACGTGGCATCTACAGCTACTCGAGCTCTTTTACTGCTTTAGATAATTGAAAGTTTGCAAGAACTACAGTATTGGTTTCTTAACTCGACGCGCATTTTGAAATGACGCTTCCCGTCAAGATGAGCATACGCGAATCTTGGGAGTTACTACGAATCTTTATAATACTCTGTACCCAGCTCTTAAAAATTCTTGCATTAACTCTTCAACTTGTTTGCTCTTGTCAACTCCATGTTGCCTTTTGTTTATTCTCTCTGTACTATTTTTTTTATCTTGAATGAGTACATCCCGTAGTTTATATTATTGTACAAGATTCTATTGAAGGTTACAACATTATGAAAATGCATAACAAATGAGGATGCATATACTCATTACCCTCATATACTCCTTACATCGCTTGTGCAAAACCACTGTACTGAAACTCTTGAATAATTTCCTTACATGCTTGTACCTTTTCGTAATGAGGTTTGCTTGAACCTTATTTATATTTCAAAGTTTGCCAAGATATGGACGCCATTATGAAATGTATTTCCTTCTTGACCAGGACAATTACTCTACATTGATGACACCGGAGGGCAACATTTGTGGGAACCCGGAACTGTGAAGACATGAGCTGAGATTCTTTGGTTGACAAGTATATCATTGGAATTGTTCTACTTACCCCTATTCCTTGTTTCAACTGCCTGTACACTGAAAACATTCAAGTTTCAACCGGCTGTTGAGCTCACCTCTCTTGCACCAATCCTTAAGTTCTTTGTCGGTTTAATGTATCAGAATCAGACTTTGATCCTAATTGCTCGCGCAACCTCGGTTTTGTATACGCGTGTTTTATCTCCAGTGCTGGCACTGTGTAGGTAAGGTGCCACAATTATCTGCTGTCAATGGTTGGTGAGTGTTTGTGCAGTGCCTTGATTGTTGGTTGTTGGCCAGCAAACTGAATCCATTTGCAATGTCCATATCCGGCAGATACATTGATGCTCCGATTGTGCAAAAGAAGGTGTTCCTGTCAGGCTCATTTGCTCTGTTTGATGTGCATTGTGTGAGAGGGAGATGACTAGAGGAGAGTGACAAGATGCTTGCTACTAGATGCAGTTGTAGTACCACCTGCTGCTAGTAGTTGTAAATTTCTAGTACGCATGTGAAGGCCCACAGAAGAAGGCTAGGAAAAACATAAGACCCAGCCAGGGGAGGAAGGAGTGACCCCTTGTCATTCTCTGTCCCTCTAGGATTTGTCCTGATGCTTGTAAGAAGCCCTCATCTCTTCATCACATGTTGCTATTATACATACCCCATGGTAGGTTCATAGGAGTAGGATGTAGGATTGGATGGATGAATGAATGGATCGATGGATGGATGGACGGCGCTTTATTTAGATAGAAAGATGGGAGGGATGCTTGATGGATGTATGACACCATAATGCATAATTTTGGGGGGTTATGGTTTGGTGTTGCCCTGTTGAGATGACACCATGATATTTAGTGCATCTGGATCACCTTTTGGTTGCTAGTTGCACTTGTTTTTCTTCCCTTTCCTCCTGGACAAGTGTAGTAGTGCTTGCAGATGTGAAGCTTCTTTGGAGGAGGCAGCTGGGAGGAGGCAGCTGGGAGGAGCCTTTGGACACAAGCTGCAAATTTGGGATGGACGGAGGACGAATGGCCACGAGCCCCACCCAAAACCCTCTGGTTTTATCACTCCAAAGGTTAATATTCCCTCTTCTTTTGATGCCAGTTTGGTAGGGTCGGCCTGAATTGAAGATAGCGTGTTTGTGACTTGTGAGAGAGAAGATATGGGGAGCAATGTTATTTTGTTTTGCTCTCCATGCAGGGCAGCTGCATCAATCTTTTCAGAGGTTGTAGGGTTAAGCTGAGCAGCAACAGCAAATGTGCTTGCCTTTACTTTCTTGAGAGGGAAAGTGCACACATTAACGAAGGACATTGAGTATTACTGGCAGGTGAGCATTGCTAGCTTTTGTACATTTTGAGAATGTAAGAAAGTAGTTTTGACTGTTGGTGCTAGGCTTCAAGGTCCGCACCAACACTAGCACACGAAGGTTTATTTAGAACCTTTTTTATCATTAAAAGGTACTCCCTCCGTTCCAAATTAATTGACTTCCATTTGTCCACATATGGATGTATCTATACGTGTAACATGTCTAGATACATCCATGTGTGGACAAATGGAAGTCAATTAATTTAGAACGGAGGGAGTACTAGATGAGACGCCGAACGACTTCGACAGACATTGTTAGCGCCTGTCAGAGCACAAAATGAAAGTCTTACCACATATGCTTTAGCTGGCAAGTTTTGATCGCAGTTTGCTTTTGTCAAAAGCTCCTATTACTGATTCAAAGATGCCAGCAATATAGTCAGTACCCGGGAGCATGCATGGTATTGATGGAAAATCATGATATGTTCACTTTACTCTGTTTGTTAGGATGGTGATCCCAGGTAGGATAATTCCTTCTTTTGAAGGGATTCTACAAGATCCCTTCATATCTACGGCTCTAACGGATTTATGCTTTCAAAGAAGGATTCTACCGGATTTTGAAAATCACATCTGTCCTGTGTATACATACAAATAGAACAAACAATGTAAAATTCAAATTAATGTGTTGAAGGTCCTTAATGGAAGCAGGAAAAAAAGTATGGACCCTCTACTGTTGGAGATAGAGACGCATCAAGGTAGAAGGTACACTGCTAGCTGCATATAGGTGGCATGGTGCATACACAACAATGGTAGAGACAGAAACCAGGTCTCTTCTAGTTTCCCATGAATTAATAAACCATGCATGGGTGAGCCATGTTAAATTTTCCAGTGAAATATCACGCGTCCATGCAGATGCATGCAGTGCCCCCTGCTGCTGCCACTCTTATCTCCATCAGCACCCAGCATACAGCAGCATCTTTTGAGCAGTATATATACACAGTTTTTGTCCTCAACTAGAAACTCTGCAAGCTGCATGCAACCTGCTAGCAAATTAATTGACAAATGTACACGGCCAACCTACTGTTTCTCCTTGGCAGTTTCACACAAAATGTTTTCTTTTTCTTACCCTTTCTCTTATTCAATGCTCAGAAGAATATGAGTTCTTGAGCAACTAGTTGGAGCTCCTATCCTTCAAGCTATGCTTGCTTTTGACCAAATATGTGTATGCATATATACGATGCCTACTACCTAAAATAGTTTTACGAGTGCATCCCGTTGTTTCTCGGCAGCTGCTTTTTTTCCCGCTCTCTCATGTACTCAGTGTTCCCGCTAAAAAAATATTACTCAATGTTCAGAGTAATTTAGTTTTCGGCAACGTACTTGAGCTGTTCTTTATTTAATCTTAGGCCACCTTCGACTATGTTTGTATAGTATTCATGAAGTATACAATCATTGGAACGACACAAGGTGGCCAGCTATATATATTTCCATTTTACAAGACCTGAACATGATTCATGGAAGTCTAATCCATGAACAGCAAAAGAACTTGGAGACGATTCACCAGTGGGCAGGACATGCAGGAAATGGTACACACAATTGAACTGCCATCAAATCAGATTTTGATGTGGAATATATTGGTGCTGAAATTCAGAGTCCTCTGAAATTGTGGGGGATATCATCTTGGTCGAGAGTGCTTGGCTGGAGAACAAAATATAGTGGCACGAGAACTAGTCCTTCCTCTGTAAGCCATTCCCATCTTCCTTCATACTCTCCCTCACTCTCTAGTGCGTTTGTGAATTCAAATATTATTTTTTTCGAAACCGAGGCAAAAGCTTTGCCTCACCTTTTATTAAGCAGAAGGTGCCCGGTTTATTATGGAAGGAACCGGGCGAAAACCATACAACAACACAACACAACCCACGGGGCGAAGCCCCACAACCTCGAGAAACCACGACGCCGCACGACACGGCCACCCGCAGCCCAAGCTGCACCAGGAAAGCCGCTCGCAGACCACGGACGTCACACCACCATCCGGGGCCGCCGCCCTGGCCTAAAAGACAGCCGCAGCTGCCGCCGCCACACCACAACACCGACACCCCGGGGACAAGCGCGGCACAACTCAAAGAACAACCCTCCGGGGAGCTGCGTCAGCTTCCCCAACAGCACAAAGGCAGCGCAGCTCCGACTCTGAAGAAGAGTTAAGAAGGAGAACCAGGCAGGCTGGCGCCGTGGAAACTCGTCGAAAGGAACATCTGCCGCCAGTCATCGTACACCACCGGGAACCCACCGCAGCAGCTTCGACTTCTCAGCAACAAGAAACGCCGAGGCAACCCCAAGGACACGCCGGAGAAGAGCCGACTACCGCAGCCACAGCCACATCTCCGACATCGCTCAAACATCATCATCGTCGCCACAGAGGCCTCAACGCGAACACCTCGGCCTTCCACTGGCCCCTCTTGTCGATGTCCAACTCCAAAGACGAAGCCCCCAAGAGGGAAACGACACCAAGGCGCCGCCATCGTCCGATCACAAGATCAAGGGTCTCCCCCGGAGCTGCACCGACGATTGAATGCATGCGACGGGGTGTGGCAGCAAAAATGTGATGCCTCCAAGAAGGTATACGACGGCCGCAGCCGCCGTCATCACTGGGTTTTCACCCAAGCTCCCCACACACCAACAGCCGCATAACAATCCAAACCGTCGCCGGCAAGCCTCACCAACCACCACCACCACCGATCAAGCCCGACGACGAAGAGGCGCAACGAAGATCGCCGCAGGCACCCGCACCTTGCGGAGACTACCGGCAGCCACCCCGCCAGGCAGGCCAGCAGGACCAACACCGGAAAACAGGAGCAGAACCACCGGACGCAGCAAGCCGCCGAACCTTCCCGAGCACCATGCCGGCAAGGCCAAGAGGAGCGCCGCCCGTGGCCAGAACCACCATGGATCATGGCCGCAGCCTGCATCAGCCGCGACAGCGAGCACCATGCGCGCCGCACGGCCGCCGGAGACCGGAGAAAAGGCCCAGCTCGCACGCCACCTCCACGTGCCTTCCCTGAGCTTCAGAGCCGAAGCTTGAAGACCCACACGCCCACGCCGCACCCTGCACGCACGCGGCGACTCCAACTGGCCGCCGATCCGCCCCACAGCAACGGGCCGCTAGCAGCCAGCTCCGGCGCGCCTGGCCCCTCGCCGGCACCATGCCGTCGGCCACCGTCACCGCTTGGAGCAGCGGAGGAAGCGCCGCCCCCGCGCCCGAGAACGGCGACCAAGGGTCCTGCCGCCGCCGCGCCGACCGGGCTTTGTGTTTGTGCAATGTACAAGAGAAGAAAAAAACAAACTATAATCAAAAGGATTACTGAAATGAAAATACCAGCGTAAGGAAAAACCAAAAGTGAGTTTATCTTCGTCAGCCTTGCAAAAAAAAAAGTGAGTTTATCTTCTTCATCCTTGCACTACATGCAGCAGCTATGGGGGGGTCCCCTAAAGATCTCTGCTACTTTGGCATTCGTCTCTCTCTGGCTGCCTTGTTTCCTGTCACATCTTTTATCAGAGGGGGAATGTGGAGGCATGCATTGCACAGTGCTGGGTTAGCATGTGTGTGTGCATGTGTGTGTGTCCATTATCCACCCTTTGCAAGTAGGGTGAACCACATGTCATTTTGCTCTCCCTGCGCAAGATGGACGATTTTTTTGTTGCCAGAATTAGAGCTCTTAGGCATGTCCATTTATGTTAACCCTAACCCCTCGTCTAGTTCCATCACCCACTACTAGCATGGTGCCATCTGCGTATGTATGTACATGCATCCTCCTCTCTTGTCATGCATTAGATTTGCCTCCCCTTTTCAGTCACTGAGCTTGTCATTCCATTGCTACTAGTTGTGAAAGTGGCACCGTCATTAATTAAGGGTGAACGCCAGTCACTTAATTATGATGCTAATGGTGTTGTGTGTTCTGATACACATACATACATGAACTAAAGGGTAAAACTTGCCTATGTCAAACGAATTTGAGGTCTAAGAGTTGAGAATCTGTAATGGATTTGCGCCTCAAAGATAATCGAATATAGCTAGCTAGCATGGATTGACATGATTTTGTTTTGATGGAATATTTACATGGAATAGTTTTCGCTACAAATTAATAAACATGAACAATTTGAATGTAGTGTTCCTTCCTTGTAGCGTGTCAGCTAGCTGTGTGTCTGCATCATCTTTGTCTGGACCACGCACACACACGCATATGTACAAGAGTGATCTGCGAGGGGCATGTGGCATGATCAGGTTTCAGGCCAGGCTAAGCCCCAAGAAAACATGGTTTGCATGCATAATCAAGGAGGCATGAGCTCTCAGCTGCTGGCAAAGTTTGCAGATGCAGAATGCAGCGGTAGCGGTAGCTCAGTCACACAGACTCAGCAGCAGCACATATATGTAGCTAATAGCCATAGCTTGCTAGCAACCATTTGTGTGTCTCTGGGTGTGTTTGTGATCTGGATTCCTGATGAAGTCTGCTAGCTCTGAATTAAGTTGGCTGGCTCATGCAAAAGACACCATTGGACACACTAGCTACATGCTGCATGCATTCATATTTGAGATGGCGACCCTTCGTCCACACCCCATACACGTCAGTGCCTCATGCATGCGGCAGCTCACACACAATTGCCGGTACAAATTATTTTTAGATGATGGAAGAGAACAACTCGCTACTCTTCCGTTTTTTAATATAAGATGTTTTAGGTGTTGTAAATGTTGTCTACATGCATAATAAAATGAGTGAACATTCTCTGTTTCAAAAAAATGTGTGAACATTCACACTAAAATATGACATAGATACATTTGTATACATTTGCATGTGGGTAAATGCTAAAACAAGTTATATTAAAAATGGAGGGAGTAATATATAGCTAGCATTAAAAAAAATCACATGATCTACTCCCTGTGATCCACAATAAGTGTTGTAGTTTTGAACTGATGCCGGTTCAAAACTGCGACACTTAGAGCATCTCCAGTCACACCGCCCAAGCATTTTTGGGGCCTTTTGAACGAAAATCGCTTCCACTCACGGCGCCCAAAAGCAAATTTCGTCCATAAGCGACCAACTGTTTTATGTCCGACAGCGCCACATGAAGCCCTTCGCATAGGGAGGCCTTGGGCGGCCCCGGACACAAGCTTTCGTCCGCGCTCCTACTGCGTCTTCGGCGGAGGAAACGAGGTTGCGCGAGTGGATGACGAGGTCATCACCGTGGACGACACGGACACATGCGAGCAGACGGTGGGCGGGAACCGTCACAGCGGCGTCCCGCAGGACGGGCGCTGGACCAGCCGACGGTGGCGTCACCGAGCTGAACTCTACGCGTGCACACCGGCGCCGGCGTCGTCCTCATGCTGGCTTGCGCTGCGCTAATCGTGGCCTTCCTGCCATGCGCCGTGCCGTGAAGCCCGATGCCGCGTGCCATGCGCTAGGCCGAGCTGGAGCTGGACGGAGGTGACCGGCGCGCGTGGAAGGTGGAGGGAGGACGTCCTTGCTGCTGTGGCCGGTCGTGCACGCACCGGTCGCAGCTTGCGCTGGTCATGGCCGTAACTCGACTTTTGCCGACTGTTATTTGCCCTAAAATTTGGTCTCTGGTGTAGTGCGTGCGCCGCGCCCGACACCCTACCGCGTAAGGTGCTCCACGCCATCCTCATCGTGCACCCGACGCCCTGCCGCGCAAGGTGCCTTGCCGTGCTTGGGTTTGAGGAAGAGGAGCAGCTCCTGCTCTTCCCGGTCGTGTGTGCCGGCGTCGACGTCGACATGGAGCTGGAGCTGGCCGTCCAAGCCGGATGAGCGCGGCCACAACGCCGCACTAGCCACGCCTGAACTGTTTGTGATAATGCCTAAAGCAAAAAAAAAATGAAGAATTGGACGGTGCGACTGGGGAAGCACATGGCCCAAACTCTTCTATCTGTCCGGACACGCCCCAAAACACTCGTCCAGAGACCTTTTAGCGGCCGTTTGGGTGGTGCGACTGGAGGTGCTCTTATTGTGGATTGGATCGGAGGTAGTATAAGAGTTCGTTTATCAGCTACCTCGGCGTTATGTTGCTTCTTTATTGATCAGGCAATATCGTCATTTTCGGTATGACCACTGGTTCAGGGACTGAAGGAGTCTGGTACAAATTATGAGCTCATTATTCAGCTCCCGTATGTTGTTGTGTTGTGTTATGCTGGTTGCCTGACAAGGGACATGGAACTAGAGGGAAGAAGAGGAGAGAGGGAGAGAGGGGGGCAACATTTCCAACAGGATGCTCTGCAGGCATGTATAGTTACTATCCGAGCCCTCTTTGAGTACACTTCTCCTTGGGCAGCATGTACTATGTACCCACGCTGCATGCTCTCCCACTCCCTCTCTCATTTTTGTGTGTGTGTGTGAAAGAGAGAGAAAAGAGAGGTGTTTGTAAACTGAATCTAGAGGCAGATTTTGTTTGGATCTTGTGCACCCTGCATCCACTGGTGAAAGCCACAGCAGGGTTTCAGACCATCTTTAAATGCAAGCAGCATGCAGTACTGTGCTTACAGAAGCAGCTATTTGTAGCCTATCGCTAGGGATCATCCCAAAAGCCGACCAACCATATGTGCATTCTTACATTCCATACAAATATCCCACCTGTTATATTTTCTTGTACCCATGTTTTCTTTTGCAATGAGTACCCCCGTTGGCTGTGGTAAAAGATCTAGCATTTTGAAATTACTACGACGAATGATTCCATCAATGTTGTTACTATTTACATTTGACCAATAAATATGAATATACTCTTCAATATATACGTATGTTCAACTATATATGGTACTTTCATATCCTTTCTCATATATAAATTCTAAAGGGCCCTTAAAGTGGGTGTAAAATTAGCGTGTCCTCCGATATCTAGCTCACTCGTCTCAAGCGGGGCCTAAAACAGTTGTCGGGAACACCTGATTACAAACGCAATAAAAAACCAAATGCCATAGGAATTATGTAACAACATGATGCCGAGGCGACGGCCCCGGAAAGAGGTATCGTCGAGGTGTTGGTTGCTAGGACTTCGATAGCGTTGAGTTCGTCGACCTCGTGTCGTGTGGACGACAAGGTTGGGCTTTATGCTTGCCTTTGGCTCTTTGCGGGCGGCTTCTTTATCAACGTTCGAGCGTCCCGTGTCTGCTCCCCCATAACAGTCACAACGTCTTCTCTTAAGCTTGGGTGGGAGGTCATCTGGTCTTTTGAGTGGTGTATAGACATGGCCTCAAAATCTACCCCTTATACGGTTTTACAGTACATTTGCAATCTTTTTTTTTTTTGCTTTCCAAGCAGAAATCCCCCCGTGGGATCTAGGGCGCGTTTGGTAGCCTGCAGCACCCTTGGCCCGGCCCGCCAGCTGCAGCGTGCTCTAGTTAGGTTGCCTGCTTTTGCTCTTGGGCCTGCATAGCGCGGTTCTCAAAGCACCCTCGGGCCAGGCCCTGCGGGAACGGCCGAATCGGCCGTTTTCTTGGGGCCATGCCGAGTGGAGCACAAGCGGTGGCAGCAGGTCGCACACGGGGAGACGCCGCGTCCCTTCGGGGACACGCGCCATTTATTCCCCTCACCGCCCACTCTCCCACTCCCAACTGCACTAGCTCTCCTCTCACCTCTCTCTCGTCGACGGCAGTTGATTCACCGGCGGCACATCGGCGGCCATTTTCGGCGGGAGAAGAAGGCAGACCATCGTCGACTCGTCCGTGGCCCAAGCAGAGCTTTGTTGTCCCATCGGCAGCCCCGAGTCGTCTCGAGTTCTTCGAGTTCTTCGTCAATGGCGGTATGATGATTTTGACTCATTCTATCTATCTTACGCACCATAGATCTGTAGATCCGGCTTGATTTACTCCGGTATTATGACATGCACCATAGATCTACGCTGTTTTAGGGTTCATTACAGATCTGTGCTTGCACTGAAACCAGGGTGCATTTTATTTGGTGTGTTCTTTATTTGGGGTGTTTGAAAGGACACGGATGTCGCCAAGAGGGGGGGGGGGGGGGGTGAATAGGCGATTTAAAATTCTTTATGGTTTAGGCTTGAATAAATGCGGAATAAAACTAGTGTTTAATTTATCAAGCACGAAACCTAAACAAGCTAGGTTTACCTATGTGCACCAACAATTTATGCTAAACAATATAAGCAAATATGTGATAGCAAGATATATTACTTCAAGCTCGATGGCTATCACAAAGTAAATAGCATAAGTAAGAAGCTCGAGTATAGAAATACCGAGGCACTTGGAGACGATGATTTATCCCAAGTTCACTTCCCAATGGAAGCTACGTCTCCGTTGGAGCGGTGCGGAGTCACAAAGTGATCCCCGAATAGCCGTCAAATGGCACACCGTAATCTCCTTCGTGCCTCCACCAATGCGGAGTTCCACGAACCACTATGGGACACTTAAGGGTGATCACCGAACCCGTACAAGGATGAGGCACACTCCACAACTTAATTGGAGACTCTCACCAAATTCCCGCGGCTCCCAAAGCCACAAGAATCACAAGGTTGAGGCGCGTCTCCACAACTTAATTGGAGTCTCCCAACAATCCCGCGAGCCACCAAAACTCCGAGATCAACTAGGACCGTCTAGGGCACTCCAAGTACCCAAGAGGACAAGCTCTAGGGCACCCCAAGTACCCAAGAGTAACAAGCTTCTCAACTTCGATTTCCACGTATCACCGTGGAGAACTCATAACCGATGCAACCGATGCAATGGGCAAGAACACAAGAAGTGCTCAAAATCCTTCACTCTCAAATCCCACCAAAGCAACTAATGCTATTGGGGGAAGAAGAGAGGAAGAACAAAGAAGAACACCAAATTCTTCCAAGATCTAGATCCAAAAGCTTCCCCTCACTTAGAGGAGAGATTGATTGGTGGAATGGTAGATCTAGATCTCCTCTCTCTTTACCTTCTAATTGGAGGCAAGAATCATGGAGGAATAGAGAGAAATCAAAGCTCAAAGAAGGTCAACAATGGGGGAAAAATGAGCTCAAGAGTTAACCTCTCTTTGGAGAAGAAGACCAAGTATATATAGGTCCATCAAAAATGTGGCCGTTGGCCACAGACCGCGTAGCCCGGTAGTACCGGACCAATGGCCGGTAGTACCGGACCGCAGACAACGGTTAAGTCAAACCATGCAGATTGACTCGGTGACGCGCCGGCCCGGTAGTACCGGGCCTGAACCCCCAGTACTACCGCTTAACTCCCTTAAAAACAGAGAGCATTTGGCTCTCCCCGGTACCAGCCCCGGTACCGGTCTCGGTACTACCGAGCAAGCTCGGTACTACCGGAGCTTCCAGGCCGGTACTACCGGAGCCTGGGAAACGCACACAACTGGGTAAATATCTGCCAGAATAGGGAGCTCGGTACTACCGGGGCCTCAGCCGGTACTACCGACGCCTGGGAAAATCAGCAAACTGAGCAGATACAGCAAAACGAAAACTGTAATATCTTTTTCATCCGAACTCCGAATTCGATGAAACCAATTCTGTTGGAAATATTAAGGGTCACAAATATAGAGGGGATACCACACATGGGAGGTGTGGACCCTAAATCGAATGTGGACCGGTAATATTTCCAACGCCGAGAACAAACAAGTTTCCAAACAAAAACCATTTTCGAAGAACTTGGGCTTGTCATGAGGATCACAACAAGCACCAAAACCCAACAAGGAGAAGAACCAAGAAAGATGATGATGCCAAGTATGCAACGGTTTGAGCTCTCTCCAACTGATACGCTTAAGCTTTAGTCGAGAGCCCCTCTTGATAGTACGGTATCTATCCTATAACCCGGTCTCCCGACTAACAACATGAGACCGGTAAAATAGAAACCCTATCAAGATCATACCTTTGCCTTACGCATTCCACTTGACTAGATGATGACGATCTTGATCTTCTCAAGTGGACCACCTTTCTTGATTGCGCTTCGCTTGGTGAAGATCCGCATATTTCTCCCCCATACTCCACTATGGGAGAGCCTCTCATCGACACATCTTCACTTGACCATTATCTCCAAATGGGTGGCAAGCTTCAAACATATAATATCTTCGAGATACTTCTCTTGAACTTGCACAACTCAAGCTTGATGACGATCACCACTTGACGTCATCCTTCATGGGCTATATGAAATCTTCATTTGATGCTAGCCCATAGAAAGATACCTAACCATACATATAAATGCCACACACATATCATGGGTTAGTTCACAAAGCTATATGGACAATTGCTTACCATACCAAGAGATACATGATCCCACTTGGTACATCTTTTAGCTTTGTGAGTTGATCAATATCTTGATCAACCTTGTATCTTTTCTTCTCTTTTCAATAGACGATGTCTTGAAGAAAACTATGAATGATCACTAATCCTTTTCTTCAAGACATAATTGCAATATGCTCAACTCACATATGACCAAACATCGGATAACTCCTCGAATAACAACTTGGTCGTCACATACTCTTCTTCTTGATCATATCAAGTATATATCCATACACCTCGATGATCTTGATGCCAAATACTTCATTATATCAATATATTCTAGGCATCAACCTTGAATCCAACATATGGAGTTCAAGCATGGTCTATGAACAAACACTACAAGTATAACTCAATGCAACCATTAGTCCATTGGGATTATCATTAATTACCAAAACCACACATGGGGACGCCATGCCCTTTCAGTGTTCTTCATACTTGATCCATGGTTTTACAGTCTGTTAGAAAGTCCGATCTATTTTCTCTGGCCTATGATGAATCTGCAGCTACCAAACACACCCTTCGTGATAGAGGTTGTGGTACTGAACCTTGTGCAACGTACGATTAATTGATTATCCTGTGTTCTTGGTTCAGTAGTATCACCTCTTTCAAACCTAACATGTCATAATGCAAGTCTGAGGCCTATATTTGTAGCAACTTTTCATAGTCTTTGTGAGCAATTTCCATGGTAGCCGATGAGTAAACTCAAGGCATCGTAGTTGCAAGAAGATTGCCTATAGAACCAAGGGTAATGGCAATGAGAGTGCTATTATTTATACTTCGTTCTTATAGGCACTCTTTTTGCCCACTGATACCTTTCACATATGAGGCTGTTATGTTGATTCTACAGCTCAATGTAGTAGCTAACTGAGTCATATTGATTCAGTCCATGATGAATATGTTAGAGCTGTCGCCTTCTGAGTGCCAGCAAAAGCTATAAACAGTCACCATTTTATGTGGCTGTTCGTTTCTTTTGCCGTCTCTTCAAAAGGCGCAAACATAGTTCTACATCTTCTGAGACGAAGCAACACTGTTTTCATAATTCGATTTTGACATACTAGATTTGGTCCATGATGATATGTGCTAGAGCTGTCACCTACTGACTGCTAGCAAAAGTTACAAGCAGCCACAAAGATATGTGGATGTTCATTTCTTTTGCTAGCTGATCAGTAAGCGCAAACATGGTTCTACATGTGCTGAAACCAAGCAACCCTTTTTTGCATTCGATTTTGAGTTGCAACTACGATTTTCGTGTAAGTTTGAGGCCAATGATGTAAGGGCTGGGACACAACCATTTCCCCCAGACCGTCCAACAAAATTGAGAACCAGTCACAGATCGTTGTGGCTTCTACTTGCTTTTGTAGGCCGGTCTGGTGGACCATGTTGTCTCAACCGTCTCTTCAAAATGAGGCCAACCATTACAATCTCCATCACAATGATCAAACTTGGGAGTACTTGGACTCCTTCTATCTATCTTACACAGCTTGTTCAGTGTGATGATCTTCGTCAGTGTTATAACCCAAACCAATATCTTTGTGCCAGGCTGAGAAGATGACAATGACCACGGATGACATTGACACAGTCTTCAAGAGAAGGAAGGCAGCTTATGGATGGATCAAGGACACAGCCTCCCCCAACCATTTCTACAAAGTGGTGCTAGCACCCGGACTTGACCTCCTCCCAGTTCCTGCCGCCTTCAGGCCCTACCTGGATGAGGTGCCTGGTGATATCACAGTCAAGACGAACAGTGGGTGCATCTGGACTATCACCGTTGCTGATGTCAATGGAAGAGCTTGCCTCGTCAAAGGATGGCCAGCATTTGCCATAGCACATGGCTTAGATCTTGGTTATCTGGTCATGTTCAAGAAGCTCGGTGCAATGAAGTACAAGGTGATCATCTTCGACAACTCTGGCTGTGAGGTGGTGAGACAGTGCCCTGAGCACCCACTGAACTTCAAGAAAGACGAAGCGTGATGAATGTTCGTCGTACTTGGTAGATCGGATGAAGTTTCTGCTGTGCTACTTCTGTATCTCGATTATGGTACTTGGTTAAAACTATCGTACTGCTATGCTAAGTCTGGTCATGTTCATTTGTGTGTATTTCATAGTCTGGTAACCTCACCATAGGCTCGAAGAGGTTACCGTAGCAGCAGTATTGCATACAACCAAACACATGCGTACTTACATTTGAGCATGCAGTCGACGTAACCAAACACACAGTCCGAGTGGCTAAGCCGCTACGCGTTCTTTGCTGCAGGCAACCAAACAACTTGCCAAAGATGGCCCAGAGGCTGTTTTACCTCAGCAATGTCCACACCTTGCCCCGTCGCAGGTGAGAAACTAATGCAGGCTACCAAACAGGCCCCTAGTGTTTTGTAGCTACTAACTTGTGTAGCTATGCATGCATGAGATCAGACCTATGACACTGCTGGGCAATTGCGGCAAAAGGAGATTTATATGTAGTCTTCGTACATGTTATATACTCTCCCTTTTCCTTACAAAAAAACCTGCAAGCGCAACGCTGTTCGAGTCGTTCGTTTCATGTTCTACACTACGAATATAAGAATATGAATTTGTTGATTTCCTATCACACTTGCGAGCTGCGACTATGTCAGAGTAAGATTAGAGACTTCGTCGGGCTGTCAAGCAATAAATAGCATATCAAGAAATAAACTCGACAAGCCCCACGGACCCAACCATGGAAGAATCATCTCCAAAAAAAATATGGAAGAATCGGTCGCTAGCCTAGCTGGGACTGCTGATGTGAACTTGACATGGTTTTACAGGCGTGAGAAGGAAAGGTTGTAGTGTGCGACATGTCACTTGTTTGCTCACTAATGAGGAACGCTGTGAAATATGCATTCCAAAAGAGGGACAAGATAAGGCAAAACTTTGCGTGGAAAGTATTGTCGCATGCAGAATACACTGATCTATCAATAATCTTCTGATGAGACTACTTTCTTTTTTATAGCGGGGCTAAGACCTATTTCGTCAGACTACTTTCTTTTTGTTATTCAACTTGGATCCATCATAGCATTCGAAGTTTTTTTTTTTAATGTGACCCAACTTTTGGCTACCACCATTCGCCGTACAGAGAAAAAAAGAGAAGGAAGATGACGGTAATCTGGGCGGAACGTATGAATCTCAACTTGAGGTCCTACCGAATTCTCTCCCAACAAAGTAATTTTGCACATGTTCGTTTCCACTCAACTAGTGTGTGTATTATTTCTTTTTCATTTTTTACGAAACATGCAAATATGTGCTTTTCACTAAGTTAAACGAAGTGGCTTCCACGGACCTACATTTCGTTAAGGGCTTATTTGGATCACAAGATTATTAACACATAAATTTGACAGGAGCGCAAAACAAAGGACTACAAAATAAAGGAAAATTGCACGAATAGTCATTTTGATAGAACCACATGACAAGTATCTTCATCCTACGCGAATGAGTGTAAAAATGAGTTAAAGTGAATGTTGAAATTCCAATAGGTAGGAATGCAATCAGGAATGCAATCAGTAATAATTTTGGAGGTGTCATTCCATTGATCCAAGCGCTACCTTAGGAAAGAATCTTATTCACTGGAATCCTCCAAAATTTCTACGCATATTTCAATCTAAAGAGGCCCTAAGCCTTTCCAGGGAGGAAAATAGAAAGAGCATGATAGTTTGTCGGCATAACATTAAATGTTAGCATATAAACATTTGCTCAACTATCTTTTCCACGCACAATCATTATATCTATGCATATCTGTGACTTGATGTTTTCATTAGAATGGCTCTCTATGGCCACTTTAATCCTTTTTAAAATCCACACAAATGATGATGTAAAATGGACCTTTTTGTTTCCATGATGGAAGGAGAGAGAGAGGGTTCTCCCTTAATCCCCTAAGAGCATCTCCACCGGGGCCTCTAAACGACCCCCCAAAGGCCTTTGGGGGCCGGACACGAAAAATGCCACCAGCGGCACCCCTCAAAGTCTCGCCCCGAGCGATTTTGTGTCCGGCACCCCCAATCGGGCCTCCAAGTTTGGAGGCCCTATTGGGGGTGCCGGACATTGATCAGACATGGCCTCCGATAGGTGCGCCCCACCCGTCATAGACGTAGGGCGCGAGGAGGTGCTGTAAATTGCGCCGTGCAGGAGGTCGTTCCGCCCGCGTTAATGGCGACGCGTTTCTGCAGGCGACGAAGCGACGGGACGGCGAGGCGTCTGTGGCACGCCTCGCAATTACGCCGGCGCCCAGGCTTTCCCGGCTTCCCAAGGGTCGGCGTGGCCGAATCGCGTCGCCGCCACATAACTCCGACGCGACGCGTGCTCACCCACCCGCCGCTTCCCGCCCAGCGCCACCGCTTCCCGCCCTCCATTTCCCGCCCCCTCCCCGCCTATATAACACTCCTCTGCCTTGCAGCCTCACCACACCAAAGCTCGCCGTAGTGTCTCCGCCTCGCCAAGCACCATGCCTCGTCACCTCCAAACCACTGGTCCACCCTCACCCAGGCAGCACGCCGCGCTCACCCTCTGGGGCAGGAGCAGGAGCCGGAGCAGGCGCTCCAGCCAGTCGTCGACGAGGAGCCCTTCGATTGGGCGAACGTCGACGACATCGACGTGGAGGAGCAGCTGGAGCAGGAGCCGGTCCAGGATCCTTACCCTGGGCAGGAGCCGCCTCCGGAGGACGAGCCGGCGCAGGAGCAGGAGCTGCCGCCGCCGCTATGGCCCGACCAGGTGGTCGCCGTCAACTCCTTCGACACCTGGCGCGCCGAGCAGGCGGCCAGCCAGCTCAGGCTCGGCTACGAGGCGGTTGGCAACGCCGTCGAGGCCGCCATCATGAAGGCCTCCATCGCGACCGCGGAGCGAGACGTTCGCTGCCGCGCCTTCATGGCTGCCGAGCGCGCGGCGTACGCGGACCTCAACACCGTGGCCGCGGAGCGGTAGAATCCGGCCTCGATGGAGGCCGCCCAGCAGGCGGCTCATGAGGAGCTGAACCGGATGCGCGAGGCGAGGCAGGCAGCAACAGCTGCGAGGGATGCCGCGCGCGAAAGGGCTGCCAGGGATGACATGCGCCGGGCGGCGAGCGCGCTCCGGCAGGAGAGGCGTGTCCGCTCGCGCCTAGCCCAGGAGAGCCAGAAGGCCTCCCTGGCAGGACAGGCGCCCCACTACGACGACGAGGTAGGCTAGGGCGGCGGAGTTTAGAGTAGGGTTTAGCTTAGGGTTTAGATTAGGGTATAAATTTCAATCGTTTAGTTTAAATTTGAATCGTTTAACTTTGAATCGCTTAAATTTCATGTCGCTCGCAAGGTGTTTGGATCATGGCCGGCACCTCGGACCGTTTGGGGGTGGCCCTTTGGGGAGTGCCGCTGTGGACGGCCTCCAAATGTTGCCTGGACACATGTCCGTCACCCCAAAGGAGGCTTAATTAGGGGGTGCCGGACACACATTTAGAGGCCCGGTGAAGATGCTCTAATACATGCATGCATGACTTGTCTTATCACAAGAGAATGGCTCGTGTGGGCCCTATATGCATGGTGATAGAGCTACTACGTGACACAAAGGCGCGCATATTGTTGTAGTCCTAATTAAGAAAGCCAGACACACACGGTCCTTTTCGCTTCGATTTCGTGATTAAATTAAGCGGAGGATATATGTGCATGTAGGAACTGTATGAGTCGTCTACGTAATTGTCGCTGCTTTTGTAGTTCACTGTTGTCCATATCCCTGCTCCTGCTTCTCTTTTATGCCACTGTTGCACGGTATCTATCCCACGTGATATCTATGAAAATGTTTTGATCTGAACAGTACCTTCTGTCTCTCTTGGCCTCTGGATCGGAGAAAATGCAGCGGCAGGGAAATCTATACAGGTGCAAATTAACAAATAGGATGGCAAACTAACGATGGAAAATCATACGGAGTAGTATTAAACAATTGAACTGAACTCGGGACAACACAAGAAAGTAATGTCCTCCTATCCTTCTACGCTATTGAAACTGGAAATTGAAGTGAATCCTCATCTATGCTAAAATATGCCGTACTCAAGGATCATGGAACCGTGAGCATATTGGAAGCTATCCATATATGAATTTGCTGGCCTTTATATGTTTTCTTCTCTAGCAATTAGAATCTTAAACCAAAGAGGAACTCAAATCAAGCCACCAAGATGTGAGTGATTGAGCCAATATAAGAACAAATCGTTTCCTCATACGAGACACTCAAGGTATCCTACAATATGATGAAACTGTCTCTTTCAATTAGATTTTTTGTAATGAATTATCTCAAAATCAAAGTATTTGACCAAGTGAAGGGGACCGGCCATAGAGACATAATCTGGTCACATAGTAGTACTGCACCTAGGCATTTGTTTGCTTTGTGTCCTCGTGGTATACATAAATTACATCTACGGAGTAGTAACTATCTGGCATTAACGAGGAAAAGCTAGGGCAAACATTCTGAACCCTCCATTGCCCATACAGATAGGAGTATGCATCAGATCGGGACTGCAAAGTTTCTTTTAAGACCTGAAGCTGTCTGCAATCCCTCTACTGCACGAAAGGGACCGGAGCATATGTAGAGAGAGGTGACCGAGAGAGATATTTAAAATACTGGTGGGTGCAGCAAACATGCAAAAGTGGTTGCATGGGTCGTAGCTGCTGGCCATTTGCCATCGTGACCTTAATCAAAGTTCGGTGAGGGTGCCATGGCTGGCATGGATCCCTAGCTTAGTTCCCATCCATTATTCTACCGATCTTGGATCCTCTGTGCCACACCGGTCCCGGACACTTTGGCTCTGCATGCTCACGTTGCACTGCAATATCTTCCATGTGTGTACTGCCGAAGTATTAGGCAATTTTCGGATGAGTTAGATGACGAAATTTATTATACATGCACTATTAAACTCAACCACTGTCTACCATGGCGATAAAGAGGACATACATGTACATCCGACTTCGGTGTTGGAGGTGGCTCTAAGAGAGACGTACAGACAATGTAGCAGGCGTCGGATGGAAGTGAGCAGTCGTGCCGACTCGTTCTCTGATAAAATTATCGGCCATCTCCCCGAGCAGAATCTCAACGATCGGGATTTCGGAGGCTTGCTCCCTCCGCTACCCGCGCAGGCATCGCCAATATGGAGAAGGATGAAAATAGCACAACAAAAGGAACTAGATGTGGAGAGGAAGTGAGTCATCTTTCACGCCGTCTGCCCATCCTATCTCCTATTATATTCTGAGAGAGAAGACAAGCACGACCACCACGTGTTACAAGTCTCCTCCATGCGAAGAAAAAGTCAGACAAAGTGTCGAGTCACCGCCGCCACGCCACCTCACCGAGGACACCCGCGCGACCCACGCTGCGAGGCTGCTCCGCGCGAAGGAGCCCTGCCAGGGTGCGAACACACGTGCCCACCGCCTTTGGCAGCCGGGCGCCGTTGCCACCGCTGTCACCGGCGGCGGCAAGAGAGGCTGGGGAGGCGGCGGCTTTTGTCCAGGGTTTGTGTCGCCTCCGGCGCCGCTTGCGCAAGCGACCCGTGAGGCAGAGAAAAAAACATACATTTGTCATTTTTGTAGTTCAAAACGTCAAGTATTTGCATTGAGATTTTTCACGCTTGTAGGATATATTAAACCTTTTCTTTTATACTTTGAAATAGTAAGATCACTGAATCTGGGGAGCACCAAGTCTTCAATGGAGCACTCCACCGCGGATAGTTATTTTGGCTGTGAACTCCAGTGATCACAAACACACTATCGACAACAATTTCATTTTTCATTCAAAATATAATCTAATTTAGTGAGACACCTTTCTATCCATCCAACCACACAGATTATATGAGAATGGTCTGAAACTGAGTAATCAAAAACAATCTTCTAAAGGTTGCACATCTTAGTGCCATGATACGAAATTTGAAAGTTCCACACCAACATAAGAAACACAATTTTCATGACTTTTATTTTACTTCGAAAAGCATGGGCCCCGATTGTCTATTTTGGTAACATTAAGCATCTAACCAACAACGATCACGAAATATAGGATGGCGGCGCATACGAAGTAACAAAAGGAATGAAGAGGAGTTGTGATGAGAGGATAAGTATGACCTAGGGTTAATATATATAGGTCTGACATGAAAGCCTAATGAATATCACAATTGCCATATGTTTATAACTATCGAGGGTGTTTAAATGTTGTAATAAGTACAAGATCCCTTCTAGCCATCCAAGCACACATTTGTTCTCTAAGAAATCTATATTTCAAAATCTAATTTCAAAACATAAAAGAGTTTTATGAATGATGAATCTTGCGTACACTAATCTGTTTGTATGCCCCCAAAATAATATTTCTGGAAAAACTATATGTATACAAAATAACAACGCTTTTTCATCATAATTTAATTAATCACTGCAACTAAGGAAAATAAGTTTGATAAATTAAATATCACAGTAAAATAAGCTAGGCGTTGACCTGCCCTTATTGTTATTTCAGTCACAACAGGAAGACTTTCGTAACTATATATATAATGCCACCATTAACTCTCACCTATTGATAAGACTCCATATAAATATATAATTATGTTTACTAATTTACATGAAGCATAAACGGTAACCATATGTGTTTATAAAATGACATAATAATCTGTGGTCCGAAAATTAAAGATTTTATTTACCATATCATTTATGTCGATGTTAGAGGTACACTATTTCTTCTCACATAATGTGATATCCATAACATAATTTCATTTCTCATAAATTTCAACATACTAAAGTCGATGAACTCACTATTCTTTTTGGTAATTTAACAAAAATATAAAGACCTTTGTAACTATATATAATATTTATATTAACCCACCTACCGCATCATGTAATAAATCTATGTTTAATAACCTAATATCAGACACAAACAACACATATATGTGTTTAGGGAAATAATGCGATAATCTTTAGCCTGGAAATTACTGTTGATTAGAGATACTACATACCTACATACGCATATCTCAATTTGTGGTGGTGGTGGGCTGGTGGTAGAGATGTATGAATTCTTAGGACATAATATGATAGCATAGTAAAATAAATTTGATTCCACTGATCTTTCAACATGCTAAAGACGACGCCCTTGCATTTGCGAGGGACACCTTGCTAGTTTTTAAATTTCAAAATATCTAAATTTTCCTAGTTGTGTTTAATGTTGTATCCTACGAACATGGTAAATTGCATTTTAAAATATCTTGTATTCTGATTTATACGTAAATGAAAAAATACGGACCCGACTATAGTCAAAAGCGTGTATTTTTAAAACTACAAATTGATAAGATTTGTCATTTTTGTGTACGCTAAAGCTAAACGAGTTTATTATTATAATTCCGTATACATGTAGGAATTACGATACATCATTGACTACATCTAGCATTTATTCAGGTTTTTTTGTAATACTTTTATATATGACCTATATTTAAAAATAAATAGAGAGGACATTTGTAACAGCCCAAAGTTCAGAACCTAAAAACCCGTGTAAAATTTCCACTTTTGTGTTGCATTGCACCATGTCATACTTATTTTAAATTGCTAAGTTTAAATAAAGCAATTAACATGTGGAAGCCAAAACTTCCCAAACATCCACACCAAGGCAATTGCTTAGCTTGGCAAACAAATCATTCTTGGACTTCCAAATTGTTTAGGAAGTTCCAAGTTGACATGTTATAACCATTTCTCAAAATCTAAGTTTGCCAAATGAGAAATGAAATTGAGAATCCAAAATTGGTTCAATTCAAATCCTATTTTGAAACCAAGCTAAACCTTTCCAAAAATTCAAATTAAAACCATGGGGAGTTTCAATATTATTCTGAGAGCCTCCATGGATAATTTCATTATTTTTGGAAATGCTCAAATACTCCAAATAAAAATATTTTGGGAATTATTAAAAATGACCTTTTTCGAACCCTATGAACAATTGGTGTTCAAAACTTTTTATTTTTAATCGCCAATTTTTGTGGAGCTTCTAACTAGTAGGGAGAGGCTACACAAATATTTGCACATTTTTCTAAAATGTTTTTGTGCCCCAATTAATTACCTAAAGTGCTACTGGTTTCTAGAGAAGAATTGGGAAAAGGACCGATCTGTGATAGCAGAAAATCTGCCAGGGACCTTTGTGCAATCCTGCTTCTCCCTCCTCCTGTAGCCATGCTCCAGCGCCCATGCCGCCGTGGCCTCGTGCCCCCACTCCGCGGCCCCCCTCTCCGTGGTCAAGGACGCGAAGGAGGACGCCCAGACGCCACCTGCTCCGCACGCTTCCCCTCCCCTCCCTGTTCTTCTCCTCGCGCAAAACCTAACCCTAGCTGTGCGTCCGTCGTCGCCCGCTGCCGGCCATCGATCCCCGCCGTCGACCGCCGCTTTCCCGAGCGAATCGAAGCGGAGAGCAAGGATCGCCGCGTCGCCCTCTACCTCCACCACCGTCGCACGCATGCTGGGAGGCGCGGAACCGAGCTAATCGAGCTCATCTTCCCGACGACCGTCCGTCGCTCGCCGCGCTCGTCCTCGACGAATTCCGGCCGCCGTGGTCGACCCCGACCCTCACCGACCACGCCTACGTGCTCCTGGTGAGCTACTCCCCCGCCTGGACATCCTCCCTCTTCCTCTCCCTCTCCCCCTCGCGCCACCGTGCCGCGGTCACCGCGTCGCCGTCGCCGTGCTCCCGGCCTGGACCGGCCAGAAGGCCGGAAGCCTCTGGCACCAGCCCGGCCTAGCGCCCAGCATGGGCCGGCCACAAGGCCGACCGCTTCGGGCCACCCCCCGGCCTGAAACCGGCCTGGGCCGACCTGTGGGCCGGCCCAAACAGTAAAATCTGTTTTTAATTTAAATAAAATAAAACAATTCATAACTATTTGAAAATTGCTCCAAATTTAGCAAATCAAATATCAAATTGTTTAGAAAAACAATACCTACTTGTTAGTGTTATTGCCAAGCTCTTTTGAGAAAATAATTTTGCCTTATTTAGAAATTCCTAAAAATGGTATAAATAATACCTAATTCGGGAAAATTCATAACTTGTGAAGTAATTAACCAAAATTTATGAATAGAATATCAAAGTGATCAGCAGTTCAAATGTTATCAAACCATGCTAATCTCACATCATGATCACAAATATTTATTTGATGTTATTCATAATTTGGTTAAAAGATTTAAATCCGATTAATTATTTATTTCACTAATGATTCATCGAAACTTGGAAAATTACAAATAAGGTACCAAAACGATCACAAGAACAATACCTAGCTAATCATGTCATGTTCATGCAAAGTTGAGCCACTTCTTAGTAATGTGAAAATTTATAAGCAAGTGGACATTAAGTTAAATATGGGGTTGCTTCCAAATAATTGCACTAATTATTTGGCCCTCCATTTAAATTGTTAGCTAACTTTTATGGTGTTACATTGCATAAACTTGTCATACCATCATGTGCTTGTGCATTGCATTGTGACCAATGTGTGGTGATTGATTGTTGTTTCCATGTTTATGCTCCGCTAGATCAAGCAGACGAGGTCCCACCGCAATACCCCGAGGGTTCGTATTACTAACCGTATCCCGAACAAGGCAAGCGTAATCCCCCCTCTGAGCATATCTTATCCTATTTTCCGCAATTATTTTCTCCACTATAATATTGCATGCGGTTCTAAATGTCTTTTGCCTGGATTAGAGTATCCTACTAGTTGCATTAGAATCCTGTTGCCAATACCTGTTTTACCTTCCTATTACCATAGGTTTGTATTGTTGGCCATGGAATACTTACTATGCTATGCCAGTGCTTAGCCATGCTTAGTGAAATGCCTAGTTGTACTAGGGATGGTGAATGCTGGAAACAGGTGTTAACTTGTGACAGTGATGTTGATGGTGGAGAATGGTGGAGATGGATAATAAAATGCTAAGAAGGTGGGGATGAGAGGCCACATGGGATGTGGTGGGTTGTCTCGTTCTCACCGCCTAGGTGCGAGTTCTGGACCTCTTGAACCAAGACGAGCGTGCAACCATGCGTGAGGCCTATGCAATTGCAGGAACCCTCATAGACTAAATAACTCGAGCGGGGCTAGCCAGGGTCCTCTAGTTCGGGCTTCCATTTGCGCGTGCGTGATGATGGTGGGATGAACTGAGATGAGGATGGTTGTGTTAGGAAAATGAGTGGCCACGGGACAGGGGATTGGAGGAGATACCAAACCTGTTCCGTCCTCACTGATGATCCTGGGTTAGTCCTTAACGAGGGAGAAGTCGACACCGCTCCCACCCAGCCGGCTTTCCATGGAAGAGAGCTAATTGTACAGGTAATGGGCCGAACGGTACGCGTGGTGAAGGAACTGGGGCCCCTCGAGACTCCGGGGACTTCAACTTTGTACACCCCTGCAGGGATAAATCTTTTCGAAAAGCCGTGTCCACGGTTATGGACGACTTGGGAATGGACGATGATCATAGAATAACTTGAACGGAATGATTAAAAACTGGGTACTAGAGGTACCAATTCCACGAATGTAAGGTTGACTTCCTCGAGGGTGATTCGGGGAGGTGCCTTTGATGAACAGGTACAATGGTGATGTTGGTGATGATTGAGAAAGGTGATCTCAAAGAAAAGAGTTACTTCTTACCCCTTTTCAAAATAATCTGATTAGTCGATGCCTTGGAGTTGTGTTTTATAAATAAAATCAGCTTTATGCAAAACAGCCATAAAATCTTTGAAGGCCAATCATGGAGCATATATTAGCTCTTAATCTTGCGAGTTCGTCGAACTCAACGTCGTTTGCTTATTTTCAGGAGAGGACTTCACCGACCTCGAAGGTGGGTTCTTTGTGGACGTCGACGAGTAGTCTGGGGTTCCCAGGCGGCAGCTTGGGACATCCCGGAACAGCTGGCGCTTGGATGTTTATTTGCAGGCCTCTTAGGCCATAATTTGGATCTTGTTGTTTAGAACAACGCCCTTCGCTTCCGCTTGATGAAAGGTTGGGTCGGTGACCCCTGTTTGTAACTTTTGCTATCTTTCTCTATTATAAGAGTTGCTTATAATGTTTTGTGTCGTAGAGTCTGTAATGTGCCAGTTGTTCCACAAGTCTTGATCTCTCTATTATGCTTTGATAGTGTGTCTGGTGGTATCGGATACCCGGGGACACAGTATCACTGTATAACAGTCGGGTCGGGGCACTACAACATTGAACCTCATAGGCACAAGAGGAATGTAGTACCACGTCACTAGTATACTACTATGTCAATTGGATGCATTGCCAAGATCTTACACATGGTATGCCACATGCAGTGATAGCTGACAGTAGAGAGCATCTCATGGAAAATCTTCATAGGTTATTATGTAGCTAGGATGAGCTCCTAACCTCGAGAAACACTCATCATTCCTCCCAACATAATCCTGCCCGAAAGAATACTTGTCTTAGGATGTTTCCAACGGCATCCGGAGAGGCAAACTAAAAGTTCACAAAAAGAAAAAGGTCTTAGCAAGGTTGAGTTAAAACTACACAAAATTCAAAAGGTACCATATCTCTGTAGGCTAAACACATATCAAACATGGAACAGAAAATATAACTTGACACCATAGAAACGATGCTCCATTAAAAAAAAGATGCCATATATAATCTCATATTCCAGGCAGTCTTTGAAAAAAGATTGCAGCCATTATTTCCTTTTATTTGCAGCACTACCTCAAGTCCTCAACAAGTGCAAGTGTCCAAGGTGAGAGGGGCCAGGTCTAGTAGCTGGTTGCCAAGAACTAGCCAAAGCATGCTCTCAAAGAAGATGCTCAGATAGTACTGATACCTCCCAATTAGCAACAGCCTTTCCTCTCTCATCTATCATTCTCTCTCTGCCTCTGCCTCTCTCTCTCACATGTCCTACAACATTCATGACGAACATCCTATTGACCGACATCTCTTTTTTGTCTGCAGCTGTTGACTAGCTAGAGTTTAAACGGGAACAAACTCTATCTAAGCTATGGCATGGATCTATCTGTCGCATTCACATACGTACCCATGTTATGCTTTTATTACATAGATACTCGTATACTTCTCTCTTTTTCGTGAAGATCTTCAACTTTTGGTACCGTATGATTATATATTATCATTTTAGTTTGTCTATACTACTATACATCACTGCACCAGGGATGCTGCTGCAGGCTTGGACTTGTTCCTGTTGCAGTTATTAAGGTATGTCACCATACAACATGGGAAATGCTCACAAAACTCAAATGGAGGCCGAGCTCCACGGAACGCTTTATTTTCAAAATTTCAAAACCCATATTTTCAAGATTGAAAAATATCTGAAAAATCATGGATGTAGACAATGATACATTCTGCCAACGACTAAAACATAAACTAAAAAAACTCATATTCTAGGATACATCAAAACAATAATTCTGAAAGAATTTGGAGTTCATATTCCTAAAGTTATTGCTGGTTTTATGCCCACCTTTGCGCCAAGAAGAAAAGCAATAAATTGCTACATCAGAAGTAACCAAAATATTGAAAAGAGAGCTGATTTCAGTGGATTGGAGAGGGAGATCAGAAAACGTGTCAAATAACTTCTAGTTGATGTTTTATACTTTGTTAGTATATAACATTATCTAAATCCATGTTTTTCAGTTTTTTAATCAATTTTTACTATATGATTTTAAAATTTCCAAAATAAGAGTTCCATGGAGCTCGGTCTTCAAGACCCTGCACTCGGTAAGCGTTCTCTTAGATGAGTGCAAGCTATGATATACTCCAAGAAATACAGAAAAGTCCCTTTGGCACATGAATATCATTGCTCCTATTTTTTAATCAAAAAGTTCACTTTTAAGTATCTGAAAAAGAATCTGATATACATGTGTATAATGTGCTGAAAAACATACAAGACCATAGTGCATGGCTCGGCAAAGCCCCACTGATGTTGCGGCGGCGGGTTCTTTTTGTCCCCTCGGGTGACAAGTCGGTGCTGGTCAGTGACTCGGACATGGGCATGACGTGGCTGCTGAACGTCACGACGTGGCGGCATCTCCATGCTATGGCACGACAGATAGAGTTCCGCTCTCCGGGAGGAAAGGGCCACAAGCGGGCCGGCGGTGCAGACTGCGTCAGACTATGTTTGGTAGTCCGCGAGGATTGTGACCTTCTTGGCAGCGGGGATGATACGGTCCGATCTGAACTGGGCATGCCTATTTACCGTGTTTTTCCTTCGAAATATCTGGCGGCTGCATCGTCGGTGGCGGGATTGCAGTGATCTCACACCTCATATTTTGCTGCTTGCAAGGAAGGGGAGGCTTGGCTCTCAGTGAAAATTGGGCTGACTTTGTCCATGGCGGATGATGAAGGCATATATGCGTCGTTACCATGATGAAGACATTGCCACTACAGATCTCGTCTCCTCGGTCGGGCTACTCCAGGAAAACCATAGATCTGGGCCTACTAGATCCTATCGAGCGACATGCCATATAGTGCAACGACGCTGGTGGGTCACGGTTGCGTGGTGCAGCGGGGACTCAGCATAGACAGACGATGGACGCGCGTATTGTGGTGGTGCTGTTTGGCATTGTGGCGGCAGGCTGGACTAGGTCATTCCGTTGACCACTCCGGAAAATGGGTTGGAGGAAGATGACGGAGACGATTTCTCACCAGGCGGACTGCTGGATCGGTTTATGCTCCCAGCCAGCTGTTGGGTAGCTTGGTGAGGTCTTCGAATTTAAATCATGTATATGTAGGTGTGTGAGGTCAAGTGTAGTAAATAGTTCTGCTAGGAAGGGGCATTTTGATCAATGCATTTATTTCTAAGCCTTTATTGATTTTTTATAATAAGAAATAAAAATAATAATAGAGTTGTTGTGCAGTGCATCATTTTTATGCAGAGACCGAGGGTTTCAACCTCCATTTCGAAACAATATATAAGACCAAGTTTCATAAGAATAGTTTTTCATATGTGATCTACACACAAAAAAACAAGACAAATGATAAAGAAAAAGTTGTTATTTCTTGCTTTTTACGGATCAACAATTTTGATACTTTTGGTGTAGTCTATACTACAATGTACTACTCCCTCTATTTCAAAGATGATCTACATGTGTATATATGTATGTAGACATGTTGCATGTAGTGATAATGTAAATGCAGACAAATGTAAGTAATCTAGTTTGGATGGAGGGAGTATGTTGCAAAAAGAACTGCAAATATATGTAGATAACATGTGCACGTATCGATGCCAGTTTCTCTTTTTTAGACTTCAAAATAAAATTTAAAAAATATCGCTCCCTAGTCTTTCTGAAGATATATACGGGCCTAGTAATGTATTGCATATGTACATCAGAAGGCTTCATACTGCTGTCTTGTTTTAATTCCAATAATGAAGGACCTACAACCATGTATATAAAGTACGTACAATCATGTATATGAAAGTCAAGGCCTATTTTGCTAGTCAGGAAGACCACCCGGCATAATTATTATGGAGATCTTGCTATTTTGGATGCAAAATTAATAAGCAATTTCAAAACCAACATTAACTCACACTGAGGTCCTACATTCCTCTTTTATGCAAGTGAATAACCAGCAACTACATGATTAATTCCAATTGTTCGATCATGTTAGCTGTGTACATATAATCAGACGTGTATGTTGTCGAGAGTACTACAAATATATGCATGCACAGTAAAATACAAGTAGCTAGGTAGTACAAGATCTCACGCTGCCACTACAAACAGAAATAAGACGGAAATGTATATATATGTTGTACGTATATCTGTCAGAATTATTAATTTTGCATGGGATCTGTACAGAATTGAGACCCTTTGTATTTAAAACTGCATATAGCGTACGTACGTACTTACGTACGCACATGAGAGATACCAGGAGTTATATATACACACTAGACACGACGAGCTTCACATCATACGCATATGGACGGTACGTACTTACCGCACACGGTTAGAAAACACAACATCCCAACCGGTTTTGGCAGCCGTCAAGAATTATTTGTCTAAGAGCATCTTCACCGGGAACTCCAAATGACCCCTAAAGGAAATTGAGGGTTCCGACAGCAAAATCGGCCACCAGCGGCACCCTTAAAGGGTCGCCCCGAACGATTTTGTGTCCAGTACCCCTGAGAGGGCCTCCAAATTTGGAGGCCCTTTCGGGGTGCCGGACATCTGCCTGGCAAGGGTAACCCACCCTTCATACACACAGCCCGTCGCGGCCAATTTCCCTTCCTCTACATTGTCGGCCCCGGCGCCAAAATTCTCAATCTTTCCCTCCATTTCCCAAACTCTCGCGCCGCCACCGCAATCTCCTCGCCTTCCGTCACATGGTGCCGCCAAAAGCCGTCGACCTTCCAAAACCCAAGGGCGATCGCAAGTCGCCAGCGTCGTCGCAGCCAAAGAAGAAGGCGATGAAGCAGGAGCCGCATGAGCTTTCTTTGCCGGTGGCCAAGCCTACGCTGAGCCAGGCCGACCTGCGTAAGGCCGCTTCCCTCCTTCGGCAACAACGCTGAATTAAGGCGAAGGACAAGGCGGTGCATGAGCTATCGTCGAACGACAACGCCGCCGAGATGCTGATAGCCATGAGCCAAAGCAGCTCTAGCCTAGCATCTATCGACGTCTTTCGCGGGTCCCATTCTGCCCCGACGTTTTTTAGGAGACCTCCGGCTGCCCGACGCAGCAGTCGCGGCTTTCCCCCGACGAGCCGACCCCCGACCTGAACGCGGCGTCGCTGATGTTCAGCGAATTGCCGGTGTTGCGACGGACGCCAGCCACAAGCGGTGACGCGACTGCTTCCCGCGGCCTTCTCTTCGGCAACGCGGCCGACCAAGTCGACCATGTGCGTGCTATTTATAATCTTGATTTTTTTCTCATTTATTGTTCCCCAACCGATTGTTTGTTGGGCGCTGTTATTGCGAGCGGCCGTATGCAAATTGTTGTATTGTGCATTTATTGCCGGATGCAAATTGTGGTTTTGTGGCGTAGGATGGTGGCGCTGAGGTCATGACTGAAATCATCAACGATGGTACCAGCGCCGCTGGTGCCTTCGTCGAAGCCGACACATATCAGTTTGCCCAGGTCGACGAAAGGCATGGCTAGGATGGGGAGGGCGAAGAAGAGGACGGTGATGGCGAGGATGGCGTCCGGAAGGCAGGTTACAGAGGCCCGACTTGGTGCGAGGAAGAGGACAAGTTGTTGTGCGAGGCGTGGATGAACGTGAGCATGTGCGGCCAGAAGGGCGCCAACCAAAAGAGGTCCGCCTATTGGTTATGCATACATAAGGACTACACCGAAAGAAGGTCGTATCCTCCTGATGAAGATTTGCCTAATCGCAATGTCAAATCGGTTGAGAGCCGGTGGGGCGTCATCTCGACTCTCACTACCAAGTTTCATGGTTGCAATGAGCAAATCATGATGAGAGACGAGAGTGGCAAGAACGAGGCCGACAAGGTTAGCCGGTCATCTTAACTTGCAGCTTACTTGTAACCCGTCATATTGTCATGCATAATTGACTTGGCCTTTGTTTATATAGCTGGCCAATGCCAAGTACGTGTATATTGACTTGGCGATGGATTTCAAGAAGCCATACTAGTTGATGCATTTTTGGGAGAAGCTTCAAAATTGCCCGAAGTGGAAGAGCCATATCAAAGACCAATCCTACGCCGAGGGAGATGAAAGAAGGCTTCCGGCCGCTGATACATGTAAAATGCATACATGAACTTTGCATTATTTTACTTATATTCCAATCATATTTGCATCATATAAGGGTTATATCAATGTTTTATAATGATTTTGGAATATTTCATAGTTTTCCCATTTATTTGGAATTAACCCTGTTTTCCAGAAAACGTCTTTTTTAGTATTTCAGACTTTCCGGGAGCTTCGGGACTCCAAAAAGGGCAAGGCCAAAGAGCACGGTTCAGAATTTTCGAGACGAACGCAATGGGCTCAAAATGAAGACCAGAAGCCCAACCAGATGGGAGATAGAGGGTCCCACGCGGCCCTGTACTGGCCGCGTGGGCCACCTCTTTTGGGCCTCGGAGCTCCGCTGTCGTTGATCTTTTCTCCACCGACCTAGTCGTGACCTAAAAACGACTATAAAAATTGTCCCCCGACGTTCTCTGGAAGGAGCGCCGCCGAAACACAGAAACACCGAAACAGAGATCTGGAGCTGAAGATTGGAGGGAGAAAACTCCGGCTGGGCGCTGCCGGGGTGGTCTCCACCTTCTCCAACGACTTCTCCACCATCTCCATGATGAAGGGGGAGTAGTCCACCCCCTGGACTTGGGTTTGTGGTGGTAACTTATGTATCTCTCCTCTCTTTGAGCTTCACTAATTAGTACCGTATGAGCTGCTGAATATGATTACGGTCATCTATGTAATTCCTATGGTGGATATTGTGGTATGAGATGATTTTTTATGCATTTACTGTTGTGTTGGAACTTTTATGATTTGTCATACTTTGGAGATATTCTATGATGCATGTGATGGTTTGATTTATGCATAATGCCTTGTTTATCCTTGTCATGAGGTGATTGACACCACCAAGTGTAGATATATGAGAGAGATGTGGTCACACACACGAATTATGAATCATTGCACTAGTGTTTAGAATATTGTCCATTAAGAAGTATGATGTATGTAGGTACGGGATGGCCGATGTGACACGGCATAGTATTGAGTGACATGTGAAATACAACCCAACATCCTTTATCTGGGGGTAAAAAGGAAGAGCATGATGTGGGAGTGACAGCAACCACGCTAGCCTTACGAGGGTGACCTAGCAACACAAATGAGTACTTCTTTCAACTATGTGTTTTAGGACATATAGCCGTCATAAAAGCTACCATTAAAACATGACAATTGTGTGTACTTTATCTATAACATGATAATCACCGTAGATGAGAGAGAGGATTAAGTGAACCCATGAACCATGTCCATTGTTCCTATAAGAGAAAACCTTTGTCTTGTCCTCTTGCATTGAAGAGGATTGGGACACTTTTACATTCTTGTTTTGATACATTAAACTTCCATCCATTAAATCAACCACCTTGTTCTTCAAACTTGTTTAGTGCATAATCAACTAAAACTTGTGACACTTTAGTTGTAGGGAATAGATAACTTTTCCTTCTTGCTCCTGCGGATCGATACCTTACTTCCACATTGAGAGGTGCTACAGTGATCCCCTGCTCTTGGGGGTAATCAAGTACTTTTCTGGCGCCGTTGCCGGGAGCGTAGCGCTTAAGTTTCTATTCTTGTGTGCACTAAACTAAGCTTGGGAGGTTTCTTTAACTTGTTTATATCTTGCAATCATCTATGCTTGGGGAGGTTTCTTTAACTTGTTTGATGATACTATGTCTCCCATTTATGATGATGAATATGATATTTTCACTCCACCTACTATTGAGGATATAGTTTATGTTGATTATGATATGCCTCCTATATATGATGTTTACAATGATGAATATGATATTTTCAGTCCATCTACTATTGAGGATAAAAATCATTTCGATTATTCTATGCCTCCTATTTATGATGATTACATTGATGGATGTGATATTTTTACTCCCACTATTACTAATGAAACTGATTATGCTTGTGTGGAGAGTAATATTACTGTTATGCTTATGGATCATGATAATAATGCTTTATGTGATAGCTATATTGTTGATTTTATTCATGATGCCGCTGCAAATTATTTTGAGAGAGGAAAGTATGGTTATAGAAATCTTCATGTTACTAAATTTATCCTCTTTATGATGAAGGTTTTGACCTTTCTCTTGATTTGCTTTTATTTGTTGGGTACTTTAAAACCTACTGGTCCTTATGAGAGAGGGAGACACGGTTTCATATATCTCAATAATATTAAGTCTTCTCTTTTTGTTGAAATTTTGAAGTTGCACTTGCTTTGCCTTCCTATGCTAGTCACTTTGTGCTTTATTGATTTATTTTCTTACAAGATCCCAATGCATAGGAAGTGGGTTAGACTTAAATGTGTTTCATATTTTTCTCTTGATGCTCTCTTTCCTATGTGAGCATCATTAAAACTATCAAGCCTAGCTATATGGCTATAAAGAAAGCGCTTTACGGGAGGCAACCCGGTTATTTTTATGTGTGATTTTCTTTGTGTCCTCTTGCTGTATCAAGAGAGTTTGTTTTTAGTTTAGGTTCTGGAATTTTGAATAAAGTGCCAAGTTTTACCCTTTTTGGTTTGAAAAGTTGCTTATAGCGTTCGGAGATTTTATTCCTGCACGAATCTGTGCACGGTATGATTTTTATTCTTATTCTGTAACTCCGAATGAGCTCATATTTGAACTGTAGTTGCAACTTTTCATCCTCTGTATGCATGAATGTTTGCGGAATTTTTCGGCAAAGTTTGGTAGGGTAGAAAAATACGTTTTGCTGCTGTTTTTCTGGACAGATTCTGTCCCATTTTGTTTTATGCATGTTTTGAACTTTTATCTTGAATCTTTTTGATTCAATGAGTTTATGAGTAGGCATACAACATTATATACTTTCTGGACATTCTTATGTTTTTTTTTAAGGATTATATGCAGCAAGAAATCTATTTGTTTATCACTACTAATGCACCCCACAGAAAAGAAATGGGAGAAACGGTGTTTTGAAGTTTTTTCACAGGGATTGGAGGAGATGCACCAAGAGCTATCCAAGGATGGTGAAGACCATAAGCTTGGGGATGTGAAGACAACCCCACTGGACCTACACACTCTCGGTTTGCACACGTCTAACTTCTGTTTTTCGATCGAAACACTTTATCGCATAAACTTGGAGCGTCTTTTTGTTTGTTTGTTTTTGGTTTGATTGTTATTTTGTGAGACCACCACACTATCATTTATATGTGAAAGAGCTACTGGAAATATGGGTTGAAATATGTTGGATGCTTTTTGTATTGGGAAAAGGGATGTTTGAGTTGATTTTTAATGATACATATAGTTGCATGATTCATGAGCTTGTTTATGAGTAATAATTTGCAAATGTTTATCAAGAGCTATCACTTATTCATGTTTTGATGCTGAAGTTATTTTACTTTGTTTAACATGGATTAGTTAGTTCTATGGACACTCATGCATGCATCTAGATGGTCAACTTTCTCCCTCTTGCTAGCCCAAAAATTCCAACAAGTAAAAACTTGTTTCCAACACCTTCAACCAAAGTTATTCCAGTGAGTCCACCATATCTACCTATTGCTTTATGCTATTCCGAGTATGTTATCATGATATTTGTGTTATCTATACCTCTGAATGAAAATGTTTATGTTATTGATTGTTATGGGAAAAGTTGGTTATATAGCTCTCACGAACTTGATGCACATTTACTTTTATTGCATAAATAAAACATGACCCATTGTGATTAAGATTATGATGCTAGTGGCTTGATAAATGTCGAGGTTGGGAGTTAGCCCATATGTGCTGTCACATGCAAAGCTTTCAACATGCTCCTTCATCTCATTTAGTTGATATCATGTACTTTTGTTTATGGATGCCTATCATGGTGAAATGAGGGGAAATGAAGTAGTTTAAATGAGTTTGTATAAATGGTTAGAGAGACGCCTGGGCCGCTAATCTAAGCCATGCATCATTCATGGTGGAAATTTACTTACATGCTATGGTGAACCGTCTGTGATACACCTTATAATAAAAAGCTATTCCAATGGTAAATAAAAAGGGTGTTGAGGTTGTTCATCTTGTTTGTTTGTCTTGTCATTTTGATATGGGCTTGTTCCATATCCTGGGACAAGAGGTACCCCAGTTGACGCTCTTGATGATACTATTATTACTTACAATGATATATAACTTGAACTTGCTTTGTTTCCCAAGTTGAGTAACTCATGGTGTAGGTACTTGTATTCAAGGGGCATGAGACATCCAACCTTTACTTTGTCAAGCACACTACTCATATTTGCTTTCACATTAAACTTTAATCATTCAAGATGCTATGATAGGGGTAATGAGAGCTTGACACCAAGGATTCCACATTGCAATCATTAACTTAAGTAGAAGAGTTTGGAAGTTAGATGAAACTTATGCATGCTTTACCTCTACTCACATATATCTTTTCCAAAGTGTCCACCTTTTATATTCAGATTTTCATCTACACTCTATGACCAATGTAGGATGTTCTACTTATCATTATGCATACATGTGGTCCATATTACTTTCTTCATGTTACACTTTGTGAACTATCATTGAACATCCTTGCATTGAATACTTGATATCACTTCATAAACTATTTGCATATTGCTACTCCTTTGAAGAATGAATCATTTGACTCTATGTAGCAGTAGCAATCATCTTTGATATCCATTGTTAGTGTTATATTGCAAAGTCCATGTTAGTTTTATCACCTTCATACTCGAGGACGAGTATAGGTTAAGCTTGGGGATGTTGATGCATGTAAAATGCATACATGAACTTTGCATTATTTTACTTATATTCCAATCATATTTGCATCATATAAGGGTTATATCAATGTTTTATAATGATTTTGGGAATATTTCATAGTTTTCCCATTTATTTGGAATTAACCCTGTTTTCCAGAAAACGTCTTTTTTAGTGTTTCAGACTTTCCGGGAGCTTCGGGACTCCAAAAAGGGCAAGGCCAAAGAGCACGGTTCAGAATTTTCGAGACGAACGCAATGGGCTCAAAATGAAGACCAGAAGCCCAACCAGCTGGGAGATAGAGGGTCCCACGTGGCCCCTGTACCTGGCCGCGTGGGCCCACCTCTTTTGGGCCTCGGAGCTCCGCTGCCGTTGATCTTTTCTCCACCGACCTAGTCGTGACCTAAAAACGCCTATAAAAATTGTCCCCGACGTTCTCTGGAAGGAGCGCCGCCGAAACACAGAAACACCGAAAAGAGATCTGGAGCTGCAGATTGGAGGGGGAAAACTCCGGCGGGGCGCTGCCGGGGTGGTCTCCACCTTCTCCAACGACTTCTCCACCGTCTCCATGATGAAGGGGGAGTAGTCCACCCCCTGGACTTGGGTTTGTGGTGGTAACTTATGTATCTCTCCTCTCTTTGAGCTTCACTAATTAGTACCGTATGAGCTGCTGAACATGATTACGGTCATCTATGTAATTCCTATGGTGGATATTGTGGTATGAGATGATTTGTTATGCATTTACTGTTGTGTTGGAACTTTTATGATTTGTCATACTTTGGAGATATTCTATGATGCATGTGATGGTTTGATTTATGCATAATGCCTTGTTTATCCTTGTCATGAGGTGATTGACACCACCAAGTGTAGATAGATGAGAGAGATGTGGTCACACACACGAATTATGAATCATTGCACTAGTGTTTAGAATATTGTCCATTAAGAAGTATGATGTATGTAGGTACGGGATGGCCGATGTGACACGGCATATGTATTGAGTGACATGTGAAATACAACCCAACATCCTTTATCTGGGGGTAAAAAGGAAGAGCATGATGTGGGAGTGACAGCAACCACGCTAGCCTTACGAGGGTGACCTAGCAACACAAATGAGTACTTCTTTCAACTATGTGTTTTAGGACATATAGCCGTCATAAAAGCTACCATTAAAACATGACAATTGTGTGTACTTTATCTATAACATGATAATCACCGTAGATGAGAGAGAGAGGATTAAGTGAACCCATGAACCCATGTCCATTGTTCCTATAAGAGAAAACCTTTGTCTTGTCCTCTTGCATTGAAGAGGATTGGGACACTTTTACATTCTTGTTTTGATACATTAAACTTCCATCCATTAAATCAACCACCTTGTTCTTCAAACTTGTTTAGTGCATAATCAACTAAAACTTGTGACACATTAGTTGTAGGGAATAGATAACTTTTCCTCCTTGCTCCTACGGATCGATACCTTACTTCCACATTGAGAGGTGCTACAGTGATCCCTGCTCTTGGGGGTAATCAGTCGCCAGCGCCAATCGTCCGAGATGGGAGTTAAGAAGTGCAAGGCGGCCGCCAGGGCTGGCAAGAAGCCGACGGCCTCGGGCAGCATCCACAAGTCATTGAAGCTCTACGTTGCCCAGGTGCCCACGACGACTGATGAGAAGAAGAAGGTACAAGCCAACACCGACAAGAAGTGGGCGCTCTACTTCAAGATGCAACAGACCAAGATTCAGAACCAGGAGAAGTAGGAGCGTCTGTTCATGGCCACGAACACGACCGACATGAGCCCCAACCAGAAGGCCTACTTTGTGGCTGAACGAAGGTGCATTCATGTTGAGAATGCAGAGGCCGAAGCGACGGAGCTCGAGGAATCCGAAGAGGAAGACGAGGACGACGAGGAAGGCGAGGAGGAGGCCGACGCGTGATCGGCATGCACCATTGCGTCGGGGAGGCGCCCTTTTGATGACTCCCAAGTGCAGGATATCAATTATAGTACCTTTCGATTAGAAAGGTTGTCGAACCCACGAGGAGCTGAAGGTATTGGTTAGCAACAATGATAAATAAAACAATAAAATATGCAAGTGTTTTTGGGATTTTTGGTTGTATAGTTGCAAGAGAATAAAAATGCTGAAAATAAATAGTAGCAAGTGAAAGCTCTCAAAGAGAGAAAGCCCAATCCTCTTTGTGGCAAGAGGACAAGCTCAAGTGATGTGTAACTTATATGTGGAACACGTTCCTGAGGGCGGCATGGATATTGCTAGGCATAGAGATTTATTAAACAACACGTTGAATTTCTTGTCAAGTTTTAATCTTCTTTGGAAGGATCATTGTTAGGTATAGCTAAATAAATAAACTAAACCCCTTATGATGGATCATGTGGCCAAGTAAATGACTGCACAAGAATTATTAAGACATAAGTCCCACCATAGCATTACACTCTAAGGTCCCCGATACGAATACCCTCATAATGTAACTTCATGACTCAGTTTCAGGTTTACATGTCCTCCCAAGTCTCCCTCAATTCATTACCCTACGGTGTTCTCCTTTTCGGGCGAGATGAAGGGTGTGTTAAAGAGCCCTGAGCGAGGAAGTGCCCGAGGCCGAAGTTGGTGGGCCCACGCGGCCAAGGAATCTGGCCACGTGAGGCCCCTCTTTTGGGCCCCGTGGCTCTTCTTCCTTCGATCTTCTTCCCTCTGTTATTCTCCCAATGAAAAACCAGCTGTGCAATTTTCCTTTTATTATTTGGGTCCCTGTAGCTCCTGAAACATTAAAAACAAGAAAAAGGAGGTTTTCTGCATCCTAGAAATTAAATACCAAAAATAGGGACTTTGTATGAAAGTCCCATAAATCATCTAAAACATGTAAAAACAATGATATAATAATGCCAATAACATTCTAATATGATAGTATAAGTTGTATAAATGATGATATAAAATGCACGTATTAACTCCCCCAAGCTTAAACCTTTACTCGTCCTCGAGTAAGTAAGGACATAGATCATTACATGCATCAATGGACTTATGGTTGATAAATAAATACAAGCATTGTATCATCATCATATTCAATTGCAATGTAAGATTAATGAACTAAAACTCATACACATAAGGGCAACATAAGTAGAAGCTCTAGCAATCACCCTTACTTTTGAAAGCAAATAACCATTGTATGTTGGACAATTGAATCATACTATTTTGCACATGCTTTTGCTCCTTATATCAAGAATTATAATATTTGATACTTTGCTGAAATTTAAAGACAAGATAAACTCTCACTGGATAATAAGTTCAAAGAAGACAAATGAAAAGATAGATATAAAATTGTTTGCAACCTTGCTTCACTAGTAACTAGTGCAAACTTTAGTCATGGATATTTCAATCAAGTTCATATGCTCTATACAACCTTTATCTTACACTTTCCATGGCTAACTGAATTTTCAGGTGCCTTCATTTTCATACACTTTTCTAGAACATAAGTATTGAAATATCCATGATCATTAATTTGCTCAAAAGATACTAGATTCTAACAAGAGTGTTTCATATCCTTTTCATTAACCCTTCCTAACTTTTTATCCTACAAGATTATATCTCAACCTTAAACTATTAATTTTCAAGTCATATTGACTCATTCTCTTTACTTATTTTATAATGGGATAATTCTACAATTGTCCAACACACTCAAGTTAATTAAATTCAAGGCAAGATGTGACTGAAACCTCTAAATATGCCATGCTCATTTGCACGAGTGTTACCCATAAATCTCTAAACAAGAGAATCATGGATGACACCATACTTTAATATTCATTGATAAACCACAAGATAGGGATACATGATAATGCTCCATGAGCTCACACACGCCTAAGAGATATTGATAACTAAATGATAAAAGTAAAACACACCATGACTAGATAGATATGATAAACTAGTAAAGATAAAGGCTAGGTTGAACTCCCCCAAGCTTCACGTTTTGCTAGAGCCTCCTTTGCTGCAGCCTCTTCTTTCTCATATTCCTCCTCCCATTCAGCCATCTTCCATGGGAAAGGCCTCCCATCACGGAAAGATGTAGGTGGATAATTATACCTGAGGGTGGCAGCTGTTGCAATCTTCTTGAAGCGTTCTTCATACTCGCAGTTCTGGTTCTCTACATCCCACATAAGGCGTTGGAACCTCTCCAACTTCTCGATGACGTCCTTGTATCTTTCTTCCAGATCTTCGAGCCTCTCCTTGTACTCTTCAACCTTCTTCTCTAGCTCCAGGTTCATGAAGTGATGTGCATCAAGGCTCCGTTCAACAACAGTGCCATACCTGAAGGTCTTCTCCTCCAGATCATCCAGCCTTTCCTCCACCGTGTCGGTGGTCTTGGGAGCCTTCACCTCCTCCACGAGTAGGACACCCTCCTTGAGGGACACGGTCTTCGGAGGTGCCATCACTGAGTTGAGGTAGTGGTTCACAACACCTCCCTTGGGGAAGCTCTCCCCCTCTTGGTTGGATCCGGAGCAAGACATGGTCATACGTGCATTTTATCATCATTTATGCAACCTTTAGTAGCATATTAGAATGTTATTTGCACTGTCATATCATTGTTTTTACATGTTTTAGATGATTTAGGGGACTTTCATACAAAGTCCCTATTTTTGGTATTTAATTTCTGGGAGGCAGAAAACCCCCTTTTCTTGTTTTTATTGTTTCAGGAGTTTCAGGAACCTAAATAATAAAAGGAAAAATACCACAGAAGTTTTTCATCGGAAGGAAGGCAATGGAAAGAAGACCGAAGAGAGGAGAGCCACGAGGGCCAAAAGAGGGGGCCCACGCGGCCCATGTACCTGGCCGCGTGGGGCCCACCAAAATTGGCCTCGGGCACCTCCTCGCCTGGGGCTTTTTAGCAGTGCCTTCGTCTCGCCCAAAAACCTATGCCCTAATTTTCCCTAAACAATCCGAGGTCACGGCGGCGGCGAAACTCCTGATTCCCTCCGAGGGGGATCAGATCCTGCTGCTCCGGAGCTTCGGAGAGAGGGAAATCATCGTCATCGTCATCACCTCTCCTCCTTGGCGTGAGAGGAGGCCTCTACATCATCATCCCCATCAAGACCAGCACCATCTCCATCATCATCACCGTGATCCACTCCGTTCCCCTCGTAGTTTGAGAGTTGCTATACCCTAGATACTTGTCTTGTGCTACTATTCATGTTTGTGATTGAGTACTTGTCATTATTTGTGGGTGAAATTATATTTTCAGATTGTGGTGTACCACTTATGCCACTGAATATCATCATGTTTGCACATTGTGAGTAGTTCCCGTATGTTCCTGAGGGCATAGGATGAATTGGCAATGATTTATATATGACATGTGTTGGTATTTTGTCAAGAGTTTATCTTTTATGTGATTCTATGATGGTGTTGTGTGAACGTCGACTGCACAACACTTCACCTATATGGGCTCATAGGAGAACACCGTAGTATAATGAATTGAGGAAGACTTGGGAGGACAAGTAAACCTAAGACCGAGTCATGAAGTTATATTATGAGGGTATTAGTATCGGGGACCTTAGAGTGTAATGCTATGGTGGGACATTATGTATTAATAATTCTCGTGCACTCATTTACTTGGACAAATGATCCATCATATGGGGTTGTAGTCTATTTATTTAGCTATACCGAATTATGGCTCCGTCCAAAGAAGATTAAAACTTGACAAGATATGCAACGTGTTGTTTAATAAATCTCTATGCCTAGCAATATCCATGCCGCCCTCGGGAACGTTTTCCACATATAAGTTACACATCACTTGAGCTTGTCCTCTTGCCACATAAGAGGATTGGGCTTTCTCTCATTGAGAGCTTTCACTTGCTACTATTTATTTCCTGCATTGCAATTATACAACCAAAAATACCAAAAACACTGCATCTTTTATTGTTTTATTTATCAATCTTGCTAACCAATACCTTCAGCTCCTCGTGGGTTCGACAACCTTTTCTAATTGAAAGGTACTACAATTGATCTCCTGCACTTGGGAGTCATCACATGGCTAACCCTGACAGACAGAAACAGCAAAAGCAAAGATCGCTTGAGAACGCTCGGTGTGAGATTAGATCGGCAGAAGGGGTATATATTGACGGTTTTTAGGTCAAGACGAAGCGTCGGAGCCGAAAACAAAACAAAAGGGACTCCGAGGGGCAAAAGTAGTGGGCCCACACGGCCAAGGAATCTGGCCGCGTGGGACCCCTTCTTTCCTTCCTCGGGTCTCCGTTCCTTCTAGTTTTCTTGTCCCACACGTTAATTTCCATAAAAAATGACTTCCGTAAAAATTTACGCAATTCCGAGAAACTTTCCAACACAAAAGTTACCTATTATTGATTTAGGGTTTATGAAACTGCACGACCTCTCTCAGTTACCTCCTCCGGTGTTTGTAAGTTCAACTTTTCCACCATTCCGATGAAGCTCTTTCCTGCAATATAATGTTTAAGGCGTTGTCCATTGACTACATGAGGTTTACCTTTCATGTCAGCGTGAAGACGGATAGCTCCTGAACGGTACACCTCCTGTATCACTAATGGTCCCTGCCACTTTGAAGCTAACTTCCCTGCAGAAAACTTGAAACGAGAGTTGTATAATAAAACTTGATCACCTACTTTGAATTCTTTTCTCTTAATTTTCTTGTCATTTTTAAACATTTAGCATTTTCATAAGCTTCGTTCCTCCATTCATCTAGTAAGTTTAAGTCAAGAATTCTCTTCTCTCCTCCAGTCTTAAATTCAAAGTTCAATTGTTTAATAGACGATCTAGCATTATGCTCTAATTCAACAGGTAAATGACAAGCTTTTGCGCAAACCATTTTATAAGGAGACATTCCCATAGGATTTTTAAAAGCAGTTATTTAAGCCCATAATGCATCATTAATTTTAAGTGGCCAATCAGACCTAGACTTAATCACTGTCTTTTCTAAAATGAGTTTAATTTCCCTGTTACTTAATTCAACTTGTCCACTTGTTTGAGAGTGATAAGGAGATGCAATTCTATGGTTAACATCATATTTTGCCAATGTTTTACTAAGAATACCATGCAAGAAATGAGAACCACCATCAGTAAATTAAAACCTAGGAACACCAACCCTGGGGAAAATGATGTCCTTGAGCATCTTCATTGTTGTGGCATGATCTGCAATTTTGTATGGAATTGTTTCCACCCACTTTGTAACATAATCTACTGCAACCAAAATATGAGTATGCTTTGTCTTTGAAGCTAGGAAAAGTCCCATAAAGTCAAAACCCCACACATCAAATGGCTCAAGTGTAAAGAATAATTCATAGGCATCTCCTACCAATATTTCTTACTCTTTGACATTTATCACAAGACTTAACATATTTAGCACAATCCTTAAATAAAGTAGGCCAATAAAAACCAGATTGTAATACCTTTGCACCTGTACGATCTCCTGCATGATGCCCTCCATAGGGACTGTCATATCTTATAATAGCCTGTTGTTCATGCTTAGGTACACAACGTCTAATAATACCATCTACACTTTTCTTATAAAGGAAAGGATCATCTCAAAAATAATGTCTAAGATCATAAAAGAATTTCTTTCTTTGTTGATAAGTGAAGTGTGGAGGTAAAACTTTACCAACAATAAAATTTGCATAATTGGCAAACCATGGAGATGCAACTTTAGCACTAGAAACATTAATATTTGCAAGTTGTTCATTAACAAAACTATCATTAATAGGAATAGGATCATCAGGTATATTTTCCATTCTAGAAAGATGATCAGCTACTTGATTATCTTCCCCTTTCCTATCAACAATGTGTAAATCAAATTCCTGCAATAAAAGTACCCATCTTATTAGTCTAGGCTTAGCATCTTTCTTATTCATTAGATATTTAATAGCAGAATGATAAGTATGTATTGTGACTTGGGAATTAGTAATATAAGGTCTAAATTTGGCACAAGCAAATAACACTGCTAAAAATTCTTTTTCAGTTGTAGCATAATTTCTTTGAGCAGCATCAAGTGTTCTACTAGCATAATAAATAACATCCACTTTCTTATCAACACGTTGGCCCAAAACAGCCCCAACTGCATAATCACTAGCATCACACAGAATTTCAAAAGGCAATTTCCAATGAGGAGGTTGAATAATAGGAGCACTTATTAAAGCATTCTTCAAAATATTAAAGGACTCAATCAATCATCATTAAAAGTGAAAGGAACATCCTTTTGCAAAAGATTGGTTAGAGGTTTTGATATTTTGGAGAAATCTTTAATAAACCTACGATAAAAACCTGCATGCCCAAGAAAACTTCTTATACCTTTGATGTCCCTTGGGTATGGCAGCTTTTCAATAGCTTCTATCTTCGCTGGGTCAACTTCTATTCCTCTTCCCGAAATCCGATGCCCAAGAACAATACTTTCAGTAACCATGAAGTGACACTTCTCCCAATTAAGAACTAAGTGTTGGTCTTCACAACACTGCAAAACTTTGTTAAGGTTGAACAAGCAATTATCAAAAGAAGTACCATACACAGAAAAATCATCCATAAAAACTTCCATTATCTTTTCAATATAATCAGCAAATATAGAAACCGAATGGCATTCTCCTATAAGCAAATGTACCATATGGGCAAGTAAAAGTGGTCTTTTCTTGATCATCCTTATGGACATGAATTTGTGAGAAACCTGAATAACCATCTAAATAGCAAAAGTGAGAGTGTTTAGATAACCTTTCTAACATTTGATCAATAAATGGCAATGGGTAATGATCTTTACGAGTTGCTTTATTTAACTTCCTGAAATCAATACACATTCTATAACCAACAACAGTGCGTTGAGCCACAAGTTCATCCTCATCATTTGGAACAACAGTCATTCCACCCTTTTTAGGAACACAATGAACATGACTAACCCACTTACTATCAGCTATGGGAAAAATGATACCAGATTCAATAAGTCTTATTACCTCTTTTCTTACCACTTCTTTCATTTTTGGATGGAGACGGCGTTGATAATCAACAACATGTTTTGCATCTTCCTCCAAATTAATTTTATGCATACATAGAGCTGGGCTTATACCTTTCAGATCATCAAGAGAATATCCAATGGCTGATCGGTGAGCTTTGAGCACATCAAGTAACTTCTCTTCTTCTTTAGCTGAAATGTTAGCACTAATAATGATAGGATATATGCTCTTCTCATCCAAGTATGCATATTTAAGATTTTTAGGCAAAGGTTTTAATTCAAAACTAGGATCCCCTTTAGGTGGTGGCAGCACTCCTAAATTATCAGGTGGGATATGCAATTGTAATTGTGGGGGTTGTTGCCATAATATTTGTTCTAAAACATCTTTTTCCTCGTCATTAGATGGTTCATATTGATTAAGCATATAACGGTCTACCACGTCTGTTGAAGCTACAGCTATATGAGCAAGAGTTTCAATTATATTGTCGTGTCACGAAGGACGGACACCGGGGATGAAGAACGCCCCCTTTGTAGATTCGGTAGGGGCACGAAGGAGGCTGGAAGACGTCTCCTGGAGAAGTACCGCCTGCAAGCTCTCTGTCTCTCTCTCTCTGCGTGGATGGCAAGCAAGCAAAGGACACATCGATCTACCCAGATTCAGGCCGCCCGAAGGCTAACAGCCCTACTCCTGCATGTCTGGATAGATGGGAGCATCATGGTGTGGCTACAATGGTGTCTCCGGAGAGGTGCCCCGGAAAGGGTTTTGGCGAGAGGAAGGAGAAAGGGCAGATCCTGGCCCGGAGGAGATCACCTCCCTTCTCTTCTCTGCCCTAGCTATCTCTTGCTCTATGTGGGGAGCGAGCCTCGGGCCTCCACCGATATCGCCCCTTCACCTATTTATTCCCCCCCCCCCGAGGCGAAAACCCTAAATACCCGAGCCATATTTCCAGAAAACATCCGCTGCCACCGCCATCAACCCTAACTCGGGAGGGTTCTGAAGCTCTTCCCGGCACCCTGCCGGAGAGGGGAATCATCACCGGAGGGCTCTACATCGCCATGCCTGCCTCCGGAGTGATGTGTGAGTAGTTCATCTTTGGATTATGGGTCCATAGCAGTAGCTAGATGGTTGTCTTCTCCTCTTGTGCCATCATGTTTAGATCTTGTGAGCTGCCTATCATGATCAAGATCATCTTATTGTAATGCTACATGTTGTGTTTGCTGGGATCCGATGAATATTGAATACTATGTCAAGTTGATTATTGATCTATCATATATATGTTGTTTATGATCTTGCATGCTCTCCGTTATTAGTGTAGGCTTTGGCCAAGTTTATGCTTGTAACTCCAAGAGGGAGTATTTATGCTAGATAGTGGGTTCATGCCTCCATTTAATCTGGGACAGAAAGTTCTAAGGTTGTGGATGTGTTGTTGCTACTAGGGGTAAAACAGCAATGCTTTGTCTAAGGATATTTGTATTGTTTACATTATGCACCATAATTAATGCAATTGTCTGTTGCTTGCAACTTAATACTGGAAGGGGTGCGGATGCTAACCTGAAGGTGGACTATTTAGGCACAGATGCATGCTGGATAGCGGTCTGTGTACTTTGTCATAATGCCCAAGTAAATCTCATAGTGATCATCATGACTTGTATATGCATTGTTATGCACCTCTCTATTTTGTCAATTGCCCAGCTATAATTTGTTTAGCCAGCATGTTAGTATTTTGGTTGTGTTGTGTGCAGGTTCCAAGTCAACAAGTCAGACCTTCCTCTACAAGCACCTTTTTCTGACGCCGTTGACACCTTCAGAACATCGCCGACTTCCTACTGGTTCGATAACCTTGGTTTCATACTGAGGGAAAACCTGCTGCTGCACTCATCATACCTTCCTCTTGGGGTTCCCAACGGACGTGTGACTTTACACGCATCAAGCACTTTTTCTGGTGCCGTTGCCGGGGAGGTCGAGTTGCTTCTGCAAGGGGAGTCTCTCACTTCCAATCTCTTTACTTTGTTTTTGTCTTGCTTATTTTATTTTTATTTTGTCTTGTTTGCTTTCTTTATATCAAAAACACAAAAAAATTAGTTACTTGTTTTACTTTTGTTATTTCGGCCTAGTTCTTGTTTGGCTAAAATGAGTACTCCTGAAGTTGAGGTTCGTTCCTTTAGGCAACAAGGGGGAGAAAGTCTGAAAGATGCTTGGTATAGAATTAGTGATGCTCATCATAGATGTACTAAAAAACATTCTACCATGATCCTTCTTAGGAATTTCTATGTTGGTGTCACTAGTTGGTATAGGTATGTTCTGGATACACTTACAGGTGGTAATTTCCTTCGTACTCTTGCTTTGGAAGCTTGTAATTTAATTGAAAGTTTAGTAGGAATACCACCTACTAACAATATTAAAACTGAGATTACTTTGGAGGATGTTATAAACAAACTAGATTCTATGGAGAATTATTTTCCAACACTACTTGATACTAGCAAGATTGATGAATCAGTAGTAAGCATTAATAAAACAATCACTGTTTTAGAGGCTAGACATACTCTTGATAATCAAAACCATAGGATTGGTGAATTAGAAGAGGCTATGGAAATCTTAAGTTCAACCTTTTCTTCTCTTAAGCTAAGAAGGAGAAGTCTTATGTGGGAAAAGAGCAAAAGTTCATGTATGTTGCTAAGATGCCAAAACCGAAGACTCATTATGAGCTTAAAATTGATAAAACTCTTAGTACAACTATTGGTAACTCAAATAATGAAACATCTTCGGGAATACCTAAGGTACCTATTGTGACAAGTTGTGTTTTGGAGGAAGCCTTTGATGATTTGGATGATTTATCTCTTGAGAACACATGATTTTCACTTTCTGCGCCTAGCTGAAAGGCGTTAAAGAAAAAGCGCTTATGGGAGACAACCCACCTTTTTATTTTCTGTTATTTTATTTTATTTTGAGTCAAGGTGTTGCTTACTTCTGCAACAACTCCTTTGTATCTTTATTTTATTGCATTGTTGTGCCAAGTAAAGTCTCTAGTTGAAAGTTGATGCTAGATTTGGATTTCTGCGCAGTGACAGATTTTTTCTGTCCACCGTTTCGAGCTGTATTCACTCCAGAAAAATTGAAAAATTCTGAAAACAATCACGCATGATCCTTATATATGTACGCAACTTTCATTTGTTTTGATTTTTTGCATCTGAGCAAGTTAAGTGCCTCGAAAAAATCCGTCTTTCCAGACTGTTCTGTTTTTGACAGATTCTGTCTTTTATTTTGCATTGCCTCTTTTACTATATTTGATTGGATTTCTTTGCTCCATAAAACATCAGTGGTTGTAGACAATGTCCAGAAGCTTTGGTGATGATTGTGTCATTACAGAATATGAGAATTTTTGATTATGCACTAACCCTCTAATGAGAATTACTTTGAGTTTGGTGTGGCGGAAGTTTTCAAGGAGCAAGCGAGAATGATGATATGATGTGATCAAGAAGAGTGAAAAGCCTAAGCTTGGGGATGCCCCCGTGGGTCACCCCAGCAATATTCAAGAAGACTCAAGCGTCTAAGCTTGGGGATGCCCAAGGCATCCCCTTCTTCATCAACAACTTATCAGGTCATCTCTAGTGAAACTATATTTTAATTCTTCCACATCTTATGTATTTTACTTGGAGTGTCTGTGTGCTTTTATTTTTGCTTTGTTGTTTTTATTTTTTGAGTAAGTTGGATCCTAGCATTCTTGTGTGGGAGAGAGACACGCTCCGCTTTTTCATGTGAATACTCATATTCTTCACTTATATCTTTTGAGTATTCTTATCTAGCTACTGCTATGCTTTTAGCTCCTGTTTTTCATGCATCTCTTTTAGAGCTGTTAATTCTTGTGGAGTAGTACTCTCTTGTTTCATTTGTAAATTACTTGGAGAGTTTTTGTTGAAATAAGTTGATTGGTGTTTGGTTGGAAACAGAAAATGCAACATGTGGTAGATGGTATATTGAAAGGACATATTCATTCTTGTAGAAAGCTACTAGTACATGTACTAGTTGAGGGCTGTTTTGTCTTGTTTTATTTGACACTTTGCAATTGTTTTGAGCTCTCAAGTATTTCATGTTTAAGCTCTTGCATCATGTAGTTAAAAGCCTATTAGTAAAGAACTACCGTAGAGCTTGTTGAAATTTGGTTTGCATGATTGGTATCTCTAAGGTCTAGATATTTTCTGGTAAAAGTGTTTGAGCAACAAGGAAAGACGGTGTGGAGCCTTATAATGCTTGCAATATGTTTTCATGTGAGTCTTGCTGTACCGGTTTATACTGGTGTTTGCTTCAAACAACCTTGCTAGCCTAAACTCTGTACTGAGAGGGAATACTTCTCGTGCATCCAAAACCTTGAGCCAAAACCCATGCCATTTGTGTCCACCATATCTACCTATTATGTGGTATTTTCTGCCATTCCAAGTAAATACTTCATGTGCTACCTTTAAACTATTCAAAAGCTATTACTCCTTTTTTGTGTCAATGTTTTATAGCTCATGAGGAAGTATGTGGCGTTTACTCTATCACCTTGTCATTTACTCATGACAGGCTTTCACTAATGGACTAGTGGCATATACATCCGCTTATCCAATAACTTGCAAAAAGAGCTGGCAAATGGGGTGCCCAGTCCCAATTAATTATAACTTTAACCATTTGATTCTCTTCACATGTTTGCCAATGATTTATCAGAAGCAATTTTCAAAATGTTAAACTATCAAATAGGCACTCCTCCATGGTATGTGATTGTTGGAAGGCACCCGAGGATTCGGTTAGCCATGGCTTGTGTAAGCAAAGGTTGGGAGGAGTGTCATACCAATTTATAAATATGCATGTGTAAACAAAAAAGAAGAGGGATGATCTACCCTTGGGTAGAAATAACGTCCTTCATGGGAGCCGCTCTTGAAAGTTTGGGTGACAAGGGGGATAGAGTGCCCACTGCCATTCGTTGGCAACAACAAACACCTCTCAAACACTTACTTTATGCTCTCTATATGATTTCAAAAACTTAAAAGCTCTAGCACATGATTTAATCCCTGCTTCCCTCTGCGAAGGGCCTATCTTTTACTTTATTATTGAGTCAGTTTACCTACTCCTTTCTATCCCTGAAGCAAACACTTGTGTCAACTTTGTGTGCAACAATTCTTATATGTTTACTTATTGAACTTATTATATTGCTTTGTGTTGACAATTATCCATGAGATATACAAGTTACAAGTTGAAAATAATTGCTAAAACTTAATCTTCCTTTGTGTTGCTTCAATGCCTTTTACATAGAATCTATTGCCTTATGAGTTAACTCTTATGCAAAACTTTTTGATGATTGTCTTGAAAGTACTATTTATGAAAAGTTTTTGCTTATATGATTCAGTGTTTACTCATTATCTATTTGTTAGCAAACTATAGACAATTGCCTTGAGTCACTTCATTCATGACATATGCTTTACAATATTATTTGATCAAGATTATGTGGTAGCATGTCACTTAAGAAATTATTTGTTGTTATCGTTTTACCTACTCGAGGACGAGTAGAACTAATCTTGGAGATGCTTGATACGTCTCCAACGTATCTATAATTTCTTATGTTCCATGCTTGTATTATACCAATTGCTACATGTTTTATTCACACTTCATGGCATTTTTATGCATTTTCTGGGACTAACCTATTAACAAGATGCCACAGTGCCAGTTCCTGTTTTCGGCTGTTTTTGGTTTCAGAAAAGTTGTTCTGCAAATATCCTCAGAATTGGACGAAACAAAATGCCACATTCCTATTTTCCCGACACGTTCATGAAGTCCGAAGGAGAGACGAAGGGGGGCACCGAGGCGCCGTCATGTGGGGAGCGAGCCTTGGGCCTCCACCGACATCGCCCCTTCGCCTATTTATTCCCCCGAGGCGAAAACCCTAAATACCTGAGCCATATTTCCAGAAAACATCCGCTGCCGCCGCCATCAACCCTAACTCGGGAGGGTTCTGAAGCTCTTCCGGCACCCTGCCGGAGAGGGGAATCATCATCGGAGGGCTCTACATCGCCATGCCTGCCTCCGGAGTGATGTGTGAGTAGTTCATCTTTGGACTATTGGTCCATAGCAGTAGCTAGATGGTTGTCTTCTCCTCTTGTGTCATCATGTTTAGATCTTGTGAGCTGTCTATCATGATCAAGATCATCTTATTGTAATGCTACATGTTGTGTTTGCTGGGATCCGATGAATATTGAATACTATGTCAAGTTGATTATTGATCTATCATATATGTTGTTTATGATCTTTAATGCTCTCCGTTATTAGTGTAGGCTTTGGCTAAGTTTATGCTTGTAACTCCAAGAGGGAGTATTTTTGCTAGATAGTGGGTTCATGCCTCCATTTAATCTGGGACAGAAAGTTCTAAGGTTGTGGATGTGCTGTTGCTATTAGGGGTAAAACAACAATGCTTTGTCTAAGGATATTTGTATTGTTTACATTATGCACCATACTTAATGCAATTGTCTGTTGCTTGCAACTTAATACTGGAAGGGGTGCGGATGCTAACCTGAAGGTGGACTATTTAGGCACAGATGCATGCTGGATAGCGGTCTATGTACTTTGTCGTAATGCCCAAGTAAATCTCATAGTGATCATCATGACTTGTATATGCATTGTTATGCACCTCTCTATTTTGTCAATTGCCCAGCTATAATTTGTTTACCCAACATGTTAGTATTTTATTATGGAGAGACACCACTAGTGAACTGTGGACCCCGGTCCATTCTTTTACATCTGAAATACAACCTACTGCAATCATTGTTCTTTTTCATTCTCTGCAAGCAAACATCATTTTCCACACTATACGTCTAATCCTTTGTTTTCAGCAAGCCGGTGAGATTGACACCCTCACTGTTTCGTTGGGGCAAAGTAGTTTGGTTGTGTTGTGTGCAGGTTCCAAGTCAACAAGTCAGATCTTCCCCTACAAGCACCTTTTTCTGACACCGTTGACACTTTCAGAACATCGCCGACTTCCTACTGGTTCGATAACCTTGGTTTCATACTGAGGGAAAACCTGCTGCTGCACTCATCGTACTTTTCTCTTGGGGTTCTGTGAGGACCCCGGATTAGCTATCCGAGATACTCGTTATGTTTCCTGCAACAATCCCATGATCAGTCTGTTGTTGCACATAACTCGAATTGGTATCACAGAACACCCATAAATACCGAATGATTTTACTTACTTGATTGAAGCCATAACTTCAACAGGTACTGCAGCAGAAATCTCCAAAACAACGTGGAGCCCAAGTCACTTGCCAACCCTACAGGCTGTTGACTGGAAAGCGTCCTAGTTCGCATCGACGTTATTGAAGTCTTCTTCTTCGAACTGCTCTTCTTCGAAATCTGGCTAAGACAATAGCCAGGGACGAAACCAATAGGAGTACATTTGAATATACTCGCAAACTACCCCCGAAATGAGCATGCACTACTCCTTTTATTGTTTAAATAAAACTTCGTTTGCTTTGAAAACTCTATATCCTGGTTAAAAAGGGAAGGGTAGACTTTGGTTTGATAAACTTTCTTTTGAAATCTCTACATCTTTATTGAGAAAGAAAAGAAGGCTTTTATATCTTTTCCCATAAACCTGTCTTTGTAAGAAGTCTCTTTTAAAACTTTTTCCCGAAAATATATCTTTATTGGAGAAGATAAGAGGTCTCTTTAAAAATGTTTTCCCGAAATTCATTACCAGGTTTTATTTCCTCAAAACTCCTCATTTTCCAACCATAGCCCTTCATGGCCATTTATCCCCTGCAAACTCATACCAGCCGTCGGTATAGTTGCAGATACAACACATCTCCATTTTAGTTTCAATCCTCAAAACTTTCCCAAAACTTGCACATGGTCAGAGGATAGCCTCCCAACTGTCCATATCCGAGGACTCGGCTATTAGAATAGTTTTACCCTCTGCAGAGGTAGCACGCTTTTCCCACATCCATCCGGCAACTCATCATATCAGCCACGTCCCGCCATACAAGGTGTATGCGAAGTTGAGTCACCGACCATAGCTTGTCCTTTGCTCATGCTAGTATAGGACCCTACCGCTACGAAGCTTTCCAACACACTTAACCCAGCCCGTCGGAATCTAAGTGTGAGGACTCGTAGTTCTGCCTGGTGATTTATGGTGGAACCTTCAATCCTCTTTCTCCAATACACTCATACCAACCCTGTTGGCAGACTTCTCTTAAGAGGACCCAGGTCAGGGGGTAGGTCCTCAGACCATCCCCTCATGGAAAGGGGTCATCCCCGTTGTTGAGGCATCCAGTACTAATATGAGTAAACTATATGACTACGCCCTTTCCCATATGTGGGTAAATGTGGTCGCACAGATTATCGGTTGATCGTCATAGTACAAAGACACAATGTGCATTTTTCATAAACATCACCATTCACCATTTCTCCACTTCTACACCGGCATCTCGGTATTCCACAACCATACGAGTATTTTCAAAGGAGTTTTGAGTAAACAATATTTTTCCCATCCTATAGTTTGGAAAAGAATTTCCAGCTAATATCTCCATATAGGGTGTCAAAATAATATACTTATATTTTGGAAAAGGGTTTTCAAAATCATAGCTTTTGTGGCAAACACCACATAAATCACTTATGCTCTTTATAAGTAAAACATGTGAACCAAAATAGATGTATATATAAATGCAAGCTCAGAGAGTAGCTTGCCTAATTCCAGCATAATGTCCCTGGACTTCTCCTTACTGATCAAAGAAATAAACTCTGATTCCTCTTCAATAAATCCTCTCCAAATACCACTCCGGTAGCGTTTATATCGAGCGTCGCAAACATGAAAATAAAACAACACACAATGAGCAACCAAACCACAAGTGGTATACAAACAAAGAATCATACCAAAACATAGTACTAATTTAATCAAGCACTAAACTAAAATCTACATTTACAAGGGCATTATACTCACAGGAGTATAACAACAAACAAATGCTAAAACATAGAGCACCCAGACATCTTCTACTAAAGGTACTTAACAACCATTTTCTCTAAATAGGAAATACTTCAGACAAAAGTTAAGTCACCAAATAATCTCTGTAAATGGATACATCACACCAAGCTAGGGTAGATACATAACAAGATACCTAAACTAGTACTCAACTTAAGATAATCAAGTTCATCAAGCAAGGTGAACATTTTACTCATACCAACATGTCTAACAAATACCACTAACAGTACTGACATATTATAACATGCTAAACAATAATAACATGCAAGCACAGTACCACAACAACCATTAACAAGCAAGTCATACATATTAATCACTCACAATATTCTCACATCAAAATAAACAAGCTTAACAAACTCCTAATTGCTAGGAGAAAAGCTATATAGGGAATAAAACCCTAACAAACACATGACTCACAAATAGCTCTCCTAACATGCTAGTAGAATAAGGAAACATGTCACAACAGTGGATTACCACCCTACACATGCTAGGAAACATATTTATAACAATAAAGTTATGACACAACAATTAATAAAAAGTCTAATAAAAATAGGCAGAAAAGGCCTAAACCTTATAATTAGCACCACAGTCAATCAGTGACTCCTAAATTCAAACCAAGCTAGGGATATGTTCTCCTACACATATAGAAGACAAGCCAATTGGATTTACTCTAAAAATCATTTCACAAAAATCACCAAAGTGCCACTGGTGTGTTTACAAGAATGAATAGAACTTTTGATTTAGACTTCAATTGTACACAAGGCCAACAGATCTGGAAAGTTATCACTTCAAGCTATCCAGGGAATTTTAGTTTGCAATATTTGGAGTTATAAAACTCTAGATATTAAATATTTAGTGAAAAAAGATACTTTTTACCATATTTAATCTAGACAATTGTTAGTAATACATTTTAGCAAGCAACCAGTTCTGCATGTTTAAGAAAACACATATGAACCCTACAAAATTTAAATCACTCACTTATCTATCACAGATCCACCACAAAATATTTAAAGCTATGCTGTAATTTCAAACAGGAAATAAAAACAGAATAAAGACCTATTAAAGAAAAAGGAGAAACGGGCCAGATCTGGCCCAGATCTGGCCAAGCAACGCAGAAGGCGGCCCAGCTCGTGGCCCAAGTGTGCGAGTGAAGCGGTACGGGCTGTCTTCGCCTTCCTCGCGATGCGCAGCGATGAGCGAGGCAGAGCAGAGAAGCAGCGAGGACGGCATTGGCGACACCGGTGATCCCTGGGCAAAAGGAAGGGGTGCATGAGAGGGAGCAGAGCACGGGGATCTCGGGGATGCAACAATGGCAGAGAAAGGTGGACGGGGCTATTCACGATCTTCCCGGCAAGGTGGCGGCTGGAGAGGAAAGGGGATGAGCTTGGTGGGGATGATTCTGAGCTCCCCATTGCGATTCCTTGGACGGGGACGCAGAGCAGGACGCGGCAGAGCTTCCTGCGCTCTTCGATCTGTACGGGGAGGCTCCAATCGATGGCGACGCGCGACGGCAGCTCGAGCTAGGCTTCGGGCCGTGGAAGAAAATTAAAAGGAGAGGGAGAGCGAGCAGTGAGGAACAAGGGAGAGCAGAGGAGCGTCGGGGGGGGCCCTCCTTATCTCCTCGCAGGGCAGCGGAGAGGAGGGGGGTCCGGGCGGCGAGTGACATCGAGCGACGACACGGCGCCGTGCGGCCACTGCTGCTACAGGAAGGCTATGGCGATGAAGGTTTTGCAGAAAACCCCCTACACCTCCCTGTATTCCTCTAATTCATTTTCTTTTAATTCCTTTTGTAAAACAGTATCTTTTTAGGGATTTATTTGAGGTACTAAAACATTTTACAAAAATCTGAAAATATTCATGTAGCCTTCCCAATACTTGTAGAAGCTCCATAAAAATTGGGGTGTCAAAATAAAATATTTTGAACTACTTTTGTTCATAGGGTTTAAATAAGGCATTTTTCTTGAATATAATTTTATAATCCTTTAGAAATTTTAAAGAAAGTTCAAAATATTATTTTTGAACTCTTCGAACTTCCTTGACAAATATATTAACTTCAACTAGTTTTTATTTTCATAGAGAAAATATTTGTTTGAAGGAAATAGATAGTTAAGTAGGGAAAATAATTTATTAAGATCATTTCTTTTAATTCATGATCTTAATTTCTATTTGTTGAATAATTTGAGGAGTTTGCTTTAAATTCAAGTCACATTCCAAATTTGTGACCAGTGGGTTTTCAACTTAACACTCAAGTATATTGGTGTAATTATTCACCCATGCAAACAATAAAACAAGAATTAACAATCAATACAATCATCAGTCCAACAAGCAAACAATCACAACAAGACCAACATCACATCCAAGATCACACAAATCAAACCACAAGAATAAATCATACCACCAATTCCATAATTAACAATGCTATCTTGTAGAAATGATCATACTCAATTATGACAAGATGATGTTTTAAAGAATATATCCACTCATAACTTCATAGTTTTCAAAAGGTTTGACAAAGAGAATATGTGGGGTAATATATTTCCCACTAGTGTTATTTTCAAATGGAGTGAATATAAGAGTTTATAAAATGGGAGTTGCATACACATGCAAAATATCAAGGTTAAAAGATAGATAGGAGATAGCATATAGATCTCCATATTTTTGGGAACACATAGTTTTGGAAATACTTTTACTTTCTCAAGAGTGGGTACTTTGGTGGTTGCTAAACCAAGTATACTGAAATGGAATTTGGCCAAACTAAGATTAGAAAAGTATAGGGATTGTTACATCTTGTCATGACATGATCACCCAAGTTTAAATATATTTTTATCTTGGTTGTGTTCTTAGTTTAATATTTACTAATCAACAACTTAAACAACAAGTCACACAAGGTTCAACATAGCAAATGGAAGGAAAGCACTATCATCAGTGAAACATTTCAAAAAGTTTTAGTTGGTTCTGAATTTTGGGTCTGGTAAAACTAAGTTTTTCTTAGTTTCAAAATTTGGGATGTGACAGGTTCCCAACGGGCGTGTGACTTTACACGCATCAGCTTGATTTGATGGTTCTGCCGCCATTGCCTCCAGAACTCCGCCCTCTCCTCCCAAATCGCATTGCTTCCAACTTTTGCTTCCTCCTCCCGAATCCGCCGCCCCTTCTTCTCGCCTCAATCGCCGCAGACCTAGATCCCCTTTGTTACAATCCGATGGCTCCCAAACGGATCCGGCGGGCGGTGGCGAAGGTGAGCCAGTCCGGAGCCGCAAGAAAGGAGGCGGCGGCTTCTCTCGCCGGCGTTCAGCCTTCGTCAAGGGTTTCCCAGGCGCTCCAAAGCCCGAGCAGGTTCACCGGCGAGACGGCTATGAGCCGTATTCGCAGCATGTTGTCTTCGCCTTTTCACGGAGCTGAAGTGGCGGTGTATCCCGGGAGCGGAGAAGGGCGAACTGACATGGTAACTACCTTTCATGTCTTCTCAAAGATGGGGCTTCTCCCACCCTTTTCAGAGTTCTTCATGGCCATCCTGGAAGCCTATGGTCTGGCCGCGATGCACTTGCATCCCAATGTTGTGCTGATCCTTGCCATCTTTGCTTACGCCTGCGAGGCGTTTGCTAGCATCAGGCCGTCGGTGGCCTTATTTCGCCATTTCTTCGTCGCTCGCTTGGGTAGGTCTAGGTGGATTGCTGGAGGAGTTACTTTCCGTCTCCGAGATGATGCTGCCCACCAGTATCCGGAGATGTTCGTGGCAGCTCCCCATGGAGAATGGAGAAGGGGATGGTATCTTGTCCAAGCGGACGGGACTAATGCTCACCTGGCGATCCCAAGCTCCCCGGCTTAGCATCTGGCCCACTCCAAGGAGAAGAGCCCCCAAGATGGGGATCTGGCTTCCGCTGTTGACAGGCTGACTTTTCTTCGAGAAAGAGGGGTAACCTGTTCTATGATTGCAACAGTTTTTCTCCGTCGGGGGATTGCTCCCTTGCAATTCAGGGATCAGCCAGTGTGGGGGATCAATTGGACGGGGAGCAGCGCACCGGCACCAAGGTTTCACCTTCCGGAGAATAGCTGGACGAAGATAGTGGGGGCGCAGCTGCCCTGGGGGGGCAACTGGCCTTCCTGAAGGCATTCAGCCTTTGTTTGAGGATCCTTATGCTGACGAGGTCGTGGTCTCCATGCCCGGTGCAACGAGTATGGTCTTGAGGGTACTACCGAGATAGAGCCCCCACCACGGCCTAGTGATCATGGCCCGATCAAGGCAGGCCTGAGTGCATCTGACTTGGCGCGTGGGGACTTTTCCCTAGAGGACCCTGGCGTCTCTGACGGGGAGACGAGGACTCGCACCCGGAGGCCCACGCGGGAGCAGGAGTTCGCGCAGCCCCTCCGCGGAGGTGAATCTTTCTGCTGGAGCTGGCATGTCGGATCAGTCTTCCTCTTCTGGCTCTTTGGTGGGGAAAGGCTCTGCTTCTCAATCAGTGAGTATTCCTCCTCCGGAGATCAGCGAGGAATCCTGTGAACAAAGCGTGCCGAAGCCTGTTCCGATGCCTGGTGTCTTCGGGGACTTGCTGGATAGGAGATGGGGCTTCCTTGGCTCAAAGAGCAAAAGCATGTAAGCTTTTTCAATCGTGAGCCCTGACCTTGGGTTCCAGGTTTATTTGTGGCTTCACTCTAATGCTCATTCCTGGCTGTTCGCAGGAGTCTGTCGCTTGAGTGCTCCAACAAACGCGCCCATGGGATGACGGCACCAATGCGGATGCCGAAATGGAAACCCAAACCGGAGACACTTCTGAGCCCCCGAGTCGCGCTCCAACACCAAGGAGGGACCCGGAAGCGGCTGAGGGTGCTGGGGAAACTTCTCCAACCCCTGGGCTCAGCATGATGCAAGCGAGTCCACAGGCCACTCCTCTGGTGGCTCCTGCGGAGGAGACCCAAACCATGAAGCCCCCGGGGGAGAGCGCGACGTGGACCCCCGGGAACCTTCTAGTCCTTGTTGCGCTGGTGCTGGGGTTCCTCCCCGGAGCGAGAACCCGGGAAAGGAGCCGGCCCTGGAAGACCCCGGGAGCACCGAGGCTGGTGTAAGGTTCTCTAGGGAATTCTCCAATGCCGGTGAGTTTCTGGTATTTGCTGAAGCTCAGCTGCGTCATCTAGGAGCCACCGCGTCCCGTCGCGAGGACATCTTGAAGTCCTGGGAGCAGAAGCTGTCGGCTGAAGCAGAGGCCCTCGAATCCAAGGAAAAAGGGCTGGCTATGGAGGACGAGCTTCTTGATGCTAGGGAGCGGCGAGTCTCCAGGCGTGAACAAGAACTAGAAACTCGGCTGTCTGAGCTAGAGAAGGCTGAAGCCAAATGTTGGGAGAACAATGAGCTGTTTCGCCTGGAAGCGGACCAAAGCAAAGATCGCCTAGAGCAAGGCATTGCAAATGTGGATAACTAGGCCCGGAGGGAAGTCAGAGTCAAAAGTGACAGGATCTCTGCCCTGAACAGGGAGATCTCTCTACTGGAACGGAGTCTTACAGAAGAGAGACAGAGGCAGCTGTAGGCCCATGCCGATTTTGATAGGGCCAGGACAGAGAGGGCAAGGAATCTGCACGTGCAGAGGGCCTCAAAAAAGAGGTTGCACGACTGAAAGAGGTTGTGGCAGACCGTGAAGGACACCTAGGGCGCACCAAAGCCCTTCGAGAGATGGAGGGAAGGAGCTCGAAGAGGCGAGGACAAAGCTCGAGCAGGCGAAAGGAACTGCTGAAACCTCCCAGACCCAGGCGCAGATCACTTGGAACCGCAACGAAGAACTGACAAAGCAGTTGAGGGAGGTGAACGAGTGTAGTGACCCAGCACACCACTGCATGTTGTAGTGTACAAGTCGTTGACATAATACTCACGGAAGGACCATTCCGTAAATATTACATTCTTCAGAGTAGTACAACAGAAACATAGTCGGTCCAAGGTAACACTATAGGATTACAACACTATTCATTGCAAAATCTCGAGAACCTCCTTTACAAACAGAAGTAGATCTCGTGCAAATGAAACATCCAGAAGACTCAAGTCGAAGCACTAAGCTGGTTACCAGCTCTACTTCTAACTCCTAATCCACTACTGCTGTTGACACAGCCCTAATCTATCCATCTGGAATATCCTTGTCTGGAGTTGTGCTTCTCCTTCCAAGAATAGTCGTCTTGTCCGCAGGCATTGTCGTTGACATGTCCACCATTGAGGGTTGTTGCCACCCCTCCGTTGGCAGACTCCACCAGATTGATTTGACTCCTCGTCGAAGACCTCACCAACATCGTGATGGATTCCTGTCCTTCCTCGGCTAACTCCAATAATCTAAGCAGTGGGTCAACGGAGGAAAGAGTGAGCAACACGAGCGTTACTCAGCAAGTTCATATAATAGGAGTAAGGTGTTTTATGCACTAGCTACCATCCATACCAAAAGGTCATGGATGAACATGCATATCTTTGTAAAACATTTTTAGGAAAAGATTCATTTTATCTTCAGAAAACTATGCCCGTCATCGATTCACAGGTGCTAGGGCCTTGAGGAGCCTCCTTTCCTGCAGCGTTCGCCGTTCCTTCCTGGAACGTGGAGTAACATGTCACATTTTTACACTCTGCAGAGGTGCGTTACTTTACCCATAAGAGATCAACGCCTTGTTGCACAACCGGGCGATCTTTCCCGTCCACACTTCCTTGGTGTGGGGCCCAGTCGTGATCCAAGCCATTCGCCGTGCTTCTCCAACAACCCCGCATGCCCACCCAATTCATGCATAGCAGAATAACCCCTGGCTCTACCCCTCACGGTAGATACCTAGGCATCCCCTTGCAGACCATCATAGACCCCAGTTACCGTTGGGAATTAAGGGATCCCACCCATGTGCATGTAGTCCCGCAAGATCTACAGCCTAAGGAACTGGCAGTCCGTTGACATGCGAAAGGGAGAAGATCAAAGATGACTTTCCCGTCCCATTCCAAGTCTCATGGTTAACGCTTCATTTACGGCGCAAGAACGCTGACGGCATTGGTTCTTAAGTCCTAGGTAATACTTTCCCGTGCAAATGGAACCTCCACCAACCACATCATTCTATGGTTCCATCTGCCAGCCAACAATATATATATAGCAATTCACATCATTCGAAGATAGGTTTTTCTTTTTCATGCAATGATAAACCATAGTATTTTTCATTTACTTTGATAAACATAATCAAGTAGGACATGAGCAAGAGTGAACTTGCCTTTTTGACTGCAAGATTATGCAGCCAAGGTCTTCTATATGAAAGACTCCAAAATCTGAAAAGAACGTCATTGGTCCGGTAAGGACTAATGTTTGAAGAAGCAATATGCTATTATGCATAAGTATGAGATGCATCGCCCTAAAGCCCATAACTAACTCTCGATGGTAGAGGGTTGTTTGAGTTTGGTGATTACTTTTAGATTTGTTTTATCTTCAAGTTCACTTCACAAGAATGATGAATTTTAAACTTTAACTACAAATACCATATTAAGCATAAGGGTAAAATAAAACAACATCATAATACTAAATGGTTATTTTGGGGTTGATCATCATCTTTATGTTTATAAAGAACATGTGAAACAATTTACATGAAATTAAAATGTATCTAAATTAGCATTTTAAATTAATTCCATGTTTCAAATAATAACCAAATTGTAGTTTCAATTTTAGAATGATTCAACTTTAGTCAAACAAACATTTTATTTAGACAAACTGATAAATTTTATTTTTCTGATCATTTTGGTATATTATTTGTATTATTCTGATTTAAAATTATTTAGTTATGAATTTTTAAGTTGTTTCCAATTTTTCTTTACTTAACCAAAATATAAATGAAAGGAAGTTAAGTAGTAAATGAAGTATGTGAAACATTTATTCAAAGGAAACTTAGTGGTTCAAAGTGTTGTTGGATTTTTATTTATTTGAAGTGATTATGAAATAAAAGTAGAACAATTTCATAAGCTTATAACTTTATTTTCAAAATTATGAAAATAATCCTATTAATTATTTTCTTAAATAGAGTATCATTTTAATTAATCATTATTGAAATTAGAATATTACAGTTTATAATGAATACACATTTTAGAATTTAAAAGTAAGCATGTGAAGCATTTTTGAATTGAGTTAAAATACATTCCAATTAGCATTTTTATTTATCTTCATAATTAAAAGAATAAGTAAATAGTTATTTCATTTTTATAAATTCAAATTTATTCAAACACAAATTTCATTGATACAAATCTATAGATTTATTTTTGTGCATATTTTGAGGTATTATTTGTATTTTTATGATTTAGTATGAATTAGTTATCAATTTTCAAAGTTTAAGCAATTTAAATTATTTTTGGAATATTTAAAATGAGTTGGTCCCACTTGTCATAGTTTTAATAATTACATAAAACATTTTAGGAAATGATTAAAAATCTGACAACTGGTCCCACATGTCATATTCCTATTTATTTTTTTAAAAGAAATTCAAGAAAACTTCTGATAGGTCCGCTGACGTCATGCTGACGTCAGCAATGGAGTTCATCCCACCTGAGCTCAAATTCGGCACTTGCGAGCGAAATTGGGATGAATGGGATCCTGGGCTGGCTAGAGGAGGTTGAGGCGAACCATTAGGTGGCGGCTCTTGGACCAAATGGTCACCGGAGTAGCTCCGGCGACTCGCAACCGCGGCGGCCGGACATGGCACACGGTGCGACGACAAGTTCCTGAAGCAATCGAACGAATTGAAGGCATGGGAAGATAGATAAGCTCACCACGAGCACGGCTATGGGCTCGGAACGTCAAGTCATGGACGAACGGCGTCGGAAACATCCACGACACCCGGCGGCCGGACTTGGAGAAGACGGCTCGATTCCTCCTCTACCGAGCTCCCCACCACGCACCACTCAACGAGGAGCAAGAGGACGACATGGCGAACCTCCAGAGCTCCTCTGAGCAGCATGGCGAGCACGGAATCGGCGGCAAACGGCGGCGGCCCGACGAGCTAGGGTTCCACTTTCCGGTCGATTCTCTGGGAGAGAGCAAGAGAGAGAGGAGTGAGGCGATAGAGAGCGAGATGGGGACGTCTTCGAGGTTCTTATCCGCGCGAGCAAGCAGGCAGGGAGTGGCAGCGCGGCGTCGGCCTCGTCCTTCTGGCGCGAGGAGGAAGAAGAAAAGGGAAAATAAGTTTTTGCAGAAAACCCCCTAGGTTTCCAGGAAATTACAGAAACAGTGTAAACAGGCCCCTGGCTCCTGTTTTAAATGATTTGAGGACTTGTTTGTGATGATTTTAATTACAGAAAAGCCCCTGGTTGTGTAGGGTTACATTATATTTATGATTTCAACTTATAAATTTTAATATTTGATGTATTTTAAATTCATTCCATATTTGGGATGAATTTTTGTATATTTAAATTTATTTCCTTTTTACAAGATGTGTAGAATTTCAACAACAAGTTTCTTTTAAACTTGGATTATAAATCTTTTGCGTGTTTTAAATTCGTTAACCACTTAAAGTAAATTTGAACATATTTGGAATTATCTCTTTTTAATAAAAAATTATAGTTTATGGCCTCTGTTCTTATTGTGTACTTTTATAACAATTGATTTATTTTGTTATGCTTTTTATTTGTGGTTTTATATTATTTTCAAATGCTAAGAATAGTTTCTTCCTTGTCTTCAGCTCCAGATAAATATTCAAACTTGTTCTGAGTGCCTTATTGATTCCTGGACAACATCAAATTGTTGTCCAGCAATATAACATGATTTGCTTACTGTGGTGGCTACAAAGAGTATACACAGTGTTTCAATTCAAATTCATGCCAAGCACAAAATATGGCCCTAGTGGCTTTGGCTTGTGATACCTGACAATTAAATCATGTGAAAACATGATCAATTGTCTGTGGATGCATAAGAGAAGATATCCTGCCTGAGGTCAGGTCTTATAGTAAGATAAATGGGTAAAATGATGAGGACGGAATCTTGCTTAATTCCATAGCTCATTCTGATGATCAAAAGGATGATATACTCCTTTGAATAAAATAGATGATCTTGTTTCTGTGGAAGCAAGTTGCTAAAAAATTTGCTGACTAAGTAGTCCATGTGGTTCCATTTACCACATGTCCAGATTTATCTCCTCTTGAGAATGAATCTTGAATAAGCCAAATGGTCTTGGTCACATGATGAACTTCTGAACTCCTCTCCTATGAGACATGTCCACACTCACATGAATTTGTGAAGTAACTCATGTGATTTCTTTAATTGGTGATAGAAGAATGTATATGTGTTTTATGACATCTCAATTTGCCTTATGCATATAATAAGAATTTGTTAACAAGATAATCCGTCTTGTCACCAAATTACATTTCATATACAAGTGGCTAAGATGTACTATATTATCTGACCTTCTGTGTATTTGTATATGACACTCAATTGTTTGGGAATACAGAAGTGATTTGTTAACAAGGTTGCAAAGCTTGTCACCCAACTACTTCTATATAACACAAACATTGGAATATCACACTATTTCTTCAGAGATTGTTAAGAACGGAATATGATAGAAGAGTTTCCAAATTCTCAATGCTGATGTGGCATAATACTTCTATGCCATCCTGGAAATCCTTCTTCAACACCTTCTTGTTGCTTTACCTCTTTTCTTGAGATGCTTCCCTGGTTGAATAACTTCAAGAAGATTAGGAGATAAGAAGTTAAGATTCACTAGATAAGGTGAAAAGATCTTTGTTAAGATTTTAGGTAATTCAATTTGTCTTTAAGTCTAGAATGATTTCCATCTACTAGAGATATGTCTAACATATAAGGTTAGATAAGATGATGAGATGATACCTAAGAATAACTAGATTTATGTTACACTCCTGAGGTAATGTTTTGATGTAACAAGATATATTCCCACTGGGTTTAACAATTTTATCGAGTACCTCTCTGCCCAAAAATAGGTTTTAAGCCAAGATCATCTCAAAGTTTGTAATGCTCAAGTTGATGATCTACTTCAATTCCACCAACTCAAATGAAACTTCAATCCCTTAGTGTATTAAAATTATTTGTGCGAAAATTCTTCGGATTTTCTGATGCATGAATGCAATGCACACTTGTGTGTCTACTATAATTTGGGACTCTAAATCCTAGGATGTTACAACGAGAAGCAGGTCAAGGCCGCAAACTTCAAGCACGATCTTTCGGAGCTTCTTCCAGCCATGAGCGCGTCTGCGGAGAAGATAGTCCAGGAGCTGGGGGGACTGGAAACGACTCGTCCTCCCGCCATCACAAGTGGCCATTCCAGCGCTTTTAAAGTTTATCCGGCATTCCTTAGGAGCATTCTGGAGCTCCTTGGCGAGATCCGGTCGCATGCGAGCCAGGCTACCCGCCTAGCAGGAGAAAGGGCCGCGAGGCAGGCGGTGACTCAGCTTGTGGCAGCCCTTCAGCGCCGCCACCCGAATATCTCCTTGCTGGAGGATATGGACAACGCCACCCCCAGAGAAACGCCTCTTTCGGGGGTCATTGACAAGGTGGAGGAGATCATGAAGCGCTTCTCCCGTGAAGACGACCCGTAAGCTGTCGCGCCTCCTGAAACACATAGATAGGCAATACCGTGGACCATGAACTGAGCTTTTGTACCGCCAGAGGGCTTTTATTAGAAAAATGTATGCTTTTGACTATAAAAATCCTTTCCTTAAGTTGCACTGTCTTCATTATGCCTGTGGAGGCTTGACGCTATCAGGGAGGACCCTTTGGCCGGAGTGCTAACCAGCCGTGTGCCTCCAGAAAATCTGGAGCGCGGACACAGGGCGCGACCCCCCAAAGGACCCATCGCTCCTGACCGCACGACCTCATCCCACAACCCCACTGCCAGAGGGAAACGGATAGTGGTGATTGCGAAGGCGCTACCCCAGGTTTGCGCCCGCATTCGTTTTAGCCAAAGCATAAAGAAAAACAGCGCAGCTCAGGTAAAGGTACTTAGCTTGATTTGTAGAATTCCTTGGCTATCTCGGTATTGGATGCATAGCCGTCACGATGGGTCTTCTACGCCGTATTTCAAGCGCAAATCTATTCTGTCTGCTCATTCCTGCAGGAACAGAGTCTTGAACCGAGATAGCCTGCCGTGGGTCTGACCCGGAGTGCCTTTCTTAGGCACGCTTTGCTGGCCAGAGCCTATCCGGGGACCCTTGCTTTGTTCCTTTGGAACCCGGAAGCCACCATCCGGGTGACCCGTTTGGCTGGCGTATCGGGGACGCCGGTCCGGAGATCCTCAATCACTGGCCTGAGCCGGTCCTGAGACCCTTCCTTGATGGCCAGTGCCGGTCCGGGGACCCTTCATTGCTGGCCAGGGCCGGTCCGGGGAGCCTTCATTGCTGGCCAGTGCCGGTCCGGGGACCCTCCATTGCCAGCTAGAGCCGGTCTGGAGACCACTTAGACCGCTTCCCAAAAGGCGAGACGCCAGAGAGAAAACCATGAGATTATCCATAAGCTTTGTAAGGAGGACATCGGTCCGAGAAACTCATCATGTTTCCACTGGCTAGGATTTAGGAAAGGAAATCCAAAATGCTATTTTGACTTCCTATTGACATGGTGGAGATGTCGGCTATGTGGCTTCAGTGTTGCTTGACTTTCGCTCCTCAGCAGCTGCCCATCTAGAAATCCAGTATTTTTGGGGAGGCGCACATGGTCCCGCTTGAATGGTCACTACGTGACCCAGAAGCTCCCATTGTCTGCAGGGGGACTGACGGGTGATATGCTCGAGAAGGTTTGAAAAGATCTTCCCCTTTGAGGCACCCCTTTCTAAGGCATCCGAGTTTCAGAGTTAGTTTTCTTCGACGGGTTGAGAGGGCAGCCCCGACAGATATGCCCAGGTTCCCCGCAAGTATAGCAATCCCCCTTCTTTTGCCTTAACTGTATGTTGTTGTTGAACTGTCGGCAATCCTCCAAGCTATGCCTCTCCGACCTATGGTACACGCACCAGACCCCAGGCTTACCATCCTTTCTAGGAGGGACGCCGATCTCCTGTGGTGTATACGTATCCAGATCTGCCTGTGGAAACTCTCCTTCTTTGCTCTGGTCGAGGTTGCTCTCCTCTGGGAGCGGCGTCGGGGTCTGTACGCCCGAACGAGGTCCTTCCTCACCTCCATGCGTCCATGGAGGCGGACTGATCTCGGCGTTAGGGGTACTTTCCTCGGGTTCTTCCTGGTTGACTAAAGGACTGACATATGCGGCTGGTGGGACGAACGGGATACCATAGGTTCGGCCTTCTACTGGTGAAGGCGGGGATTCTTCAAGGACAAAACCCAGGCCGGGGTACCGCAAGAGCTCCATCGCGGCATTCCCTTTTCTCCTCCGCGTCATGCTTAGTTGCAAGGGAAGATCTATGAGGCAGATCTTACAACGGATGAAGAGCTTGAAGTAGCACTCGTGCCGAACGATGAACTTGACGTAGACAGCATCTTCGACGAAGGAGAACTTGATGCAGATCTTGACGTCGATGAAGAACTCGCCGTGGCGCAAGATGTAGATGGATCCAGCGCTTGCGCCCCCTACCTGGTGCGCCAGATGTCGTGTCACGAAGGACGGACACCAGGGATGAAGGACACCCCCTTTGTAGATTCGGTAGGGGCACGAAGGAGGCTGGAAGATGTCTCCCGGAGAAGTACCGCCGGCAAGCTCTCCGTCTCTCTCTCTCTCTGTGTGTGGATGGCAAGCAAGCAAAGGACACAGCTGTCGGAGAATGACTCCCACGAAACAGGGGCAGTCACACTCGCGAAGAGAGTTCGTGTAAGGGGCTGAACACGACGTCAATCAACCCTCATCCGGCGCGGCGACGCTGCTCGTCGTGCCTGAGGAGGGACATCATAGCAGAGAGAGACACGGCGCGTACCCAGGTTCACGGCCCTCTTGTGGAGGTAAGACCGCTACGTCCTGCCTGTCTGTATTGCTGCTTGTAGAGGTTACAGTACAGCGTGCTTGCCGAGGGCACAGTTATGGCAATGGCGCGTACAAGGGGAGGGAAGCCACTGTCTTCTTCTCCCTTGCGCGCAAGTAGCTAGACTAGGAGTAATGTGTCCGATCCCCTGCTACGGTGGTGCACCAGCTCCTTTTATAGGCGCCCCGGGCCTCCTCCCTGTCCTTCGCAGCGGAGGGGCTACCACATGGCGACAACGGTCGGGAGCACGGTGCACAGCTGCTTGGGCGTCCATGAGCGCGGTCCATGGGCACAAAAGCTGAGGCCGCAGCAGAGAGGCCGCCGTCCATCCAGGACGGCCAGCTGCTGCCGCAGAGGAGCGGGGGGAGTCCCCACGGTGACGTCGCGTTTGGCGCGTAGCGCCGGCCTGCTCCCTTATCACCAAAGAGGAAAGTATGGTGGTCTGTGCCGTCGCCCCCGCTTTGTTGACTCCTTTATCACCAAAGTGGGACTGTAGCTCCGTCGTCACCCTGCGCAGAGGCGCGGTCACTCTGCGGCCGCTGCGGAAGCCATGTGCGTTCCGCAGAGCTTGCTTTACGGTGAAGGAACCCTCGCGTGGGCGGGAACGCCCTGTGGAGGATTCTGCGTTGACTTCCCTTCAGGGAAAGCTTCCTTGGAGAGGGGGCAGCGGAGTAGAGGCTCCACAGGCCTTAGCTGCCTCCTCAGGCCTCCGCGAGGCGATTCTGCCCCGCGGGCTCCCCAGGCTTGCAGGCCTGGTCCTTAGCGAAATTCATCGCCGAGTGTTGAGGGTTATAGAGGCCTGGCCCAGTACACCCTGGTTCTTACTGGGCTGACAGTAGCCCCCGGGCCCATGACGGGCACGACGCGGTCCAGGGGGCGCAGGCGAAGCGGCATGGGCCCAAAGTGTCCGGCCGGCCCGAGACACGTGGCGAGCGGTTGCTGCGTCTCGGCTTCTCCGGAGGAGGTGGGCGTCGTGGCGGGACCCACCACGCCTCGGAAACCGTCCTGAGGTGATATAAAGCCTGCCGCGGCTGTGCGGGCAGCAGTTACGCTGCATTTACGCCCTTTCCTTCTTGCATACACCCCCGGCGCTCCACTGCTCCGGCGATTTCCGTTCTTCTCCGAGCTTTTCCGCCGCCCTTCCTTCGCGAGCCATGGGCCCCAAGAAAGGCAAGGCGGCGATGGTGGAGGCCTGCGCCGAGCGCAGCAGGGGGAGGAGCTTGCGCCGGCTCTCATCGGCACACGCGTCTCCACAGCGGAAGCGCTGGATAGGCTGAAGGTCCTCGTCGCCGGGAGGAATAATGAGCATGGCGCCAGCGGTGTCAAGGCGGCGCGCTTCGGCAAGCTGGCGGCGGGGTGGTATCCCATTTTCGTCCACACGCTGTTCGCCGGCTTGGTGCCGCCGTTCTCTCCCTTCCTTGCGGAGGTGCTGTCTTTTATCAGATCCAGCTCCTGCACCTCCACCCGAACTCCATCCTGATTCTCGCCATCTTCGCCTACCTCTGCGAGGCGTATCTGGGAGTGATGCCTTCCGTGGCCTTCTTCCGGAGCTTCTACGCGCTCCGCAACACGGCGCCCGGCGAGCGATCTGGGTGCGTGTCCTTCCGCATCGCAGACGGGATGGGCGCCGTCTACATCCCCATGTCGTGGGATGGCGACAAGGCCGTCACGAGGGTGACGAAGAAGGTGGAGGACTTCCGCCAGAAGTGGGTTCTCGTCGACGCCAAGGAGCGGAACGTCTTCTTCGACGAGCCTGAGGCGCCGCCGCTGAAGAACTCAAATTGGTCCAGCGAGAAGTTCCAGCACCAGAAGATTGCCCACTTGGTCTCGCGCATGAAGCTCGTCCGCGAGGCTGGCCTCACGGGGCAGATGGTCGCTGAGGACTTCGTGAGGCGACGCATCGCTCCCCTTCAGGCGCACACGAAGCCGGTGTGGATGTACTCCGGCCCGGCAGACCCAATGCGCTTGCACCTCAGCACCACGCGCCAGACGACGTCGCCTCCATCTTAGGCACGCTCTTCATCGCCCCGGAGATCCCTGTTCCGGGCACTGAGCACCTGAGGCCCCTCCACCAGCTCACTCCAAAGAAGCGCCTGGCAGTTCTGGAGATGATGCCGACGTTCACGCCAGAGGGCTTGGAGGGAGAAGAGGTGAAGGGGGCTGCGGCGCCTGTGGTGGAGGAAGACTTGTTCGGCGAGTCCTCTGCTGCTTCAGACGCCGAAGCTGACGCCGCCACAGGAGGAGTCAACCCCTCGTCAGGGGAGGCGAGCTCTTCAAAGCAGGCGGCCCCTGAGGAGGAGATCCTGGAGGTATCATCCGATGTGGACGAGGATTTTGTGGTGGCCCCATCACGACGGGCCACAGAAGAAGAAGACGAAGACGGAGAAGATAGCGGCCCGGAGGCCGCGGCAAAGCGGCGCGAGCCCCGCACTAAGGCCATCCACGACAGGGCCGCCAGAAGCCTGGAGGGCACTCCTCTTAAGAGGAAGGCTGAGGCGGCCCCTGAGGAGCCCAGCGCTGGAGCTTCATCAGGCCTGTGGCGCTCTGCCAACAAGGTGTGGGTGGACACCCGCGCCCAGCCATCTGGGTGAGTACTGTTTCTTCTTGACTTGTTCTTGCTTATCGAGAGTTCTTGCCTTTCTCGAGGATCTCACTGTCTTGATTATCAGTGATCTGGCTCATGCGAAGCGCCGCCGACTCCGCAAGGCTGCGGACGTGCGGCGCGGCGCTACGCCCGTTGTTGAGGGGCCTACGGCGCCCCTTGAAGAAGCACCTGCCTCGCCACCTCCTGCCGAGAGTCTGATTGAGGAGGTGGTGAAGGCTCCGTCGCCGCCGCGCCTGATGCTCCACTGGAGCCCCCAGAGACGCCCGCCGTGGAGACGGCGGGGACCAGCACACAGGCGCCGGGAGGCGCCGACGCCGAGATGGAGGAGGGAACTCCTCCGCCGCCCCCTCCAAATTCCGAGCCTGAGGGGGAGGCCACTTCTTCTGAGGCCGCAGCAGGCGAGGCTGCGGTTGAGCCACTGGTGGCTAGGCCTCCCTCGCCAGCCCCCGAGGCCCACGAGGAGGTGGTCGTGGAGAACAACGACGCACAAGACGGTGGGGGCCCGCTCCTGGGGCCCCGTGTTGACCCTGGTCCAAGCACTGTGCTTTCAGCACCAGAGGCTGGCGCTGGGGTGGAGGACGCTGCGCCACGTGAGGGCTCTTGGGCCTTGGTCTTGAGCGACCGGAGCCGGAGCAGCGCGTGCCGCCAAGCTGCCCTCCGCTTGGTGAGGGGCACCCTAGACGGGCTAGAAGCCCAACTTGCCCTTGAAGAGGCGGAGCTTGGCAGGAGGTACGACGCCCTCGCTCTGACTGGGCCCGCTTCTTCGAAGTCAGGCGGCGGAGGGGCTCTGACGACCAAGCCCTTCAGGCGCAGCGCGACGAGGCGACGCGGCAGGCCCAGGAGATCCGCGAGAACGGAGCGCGAGGCGCAAGGGGCCTTGGCGCCGGTCCAGGCGGAACGCAAGGCGGCTGCAGAGGATCGGGAGGCGGCTGTGGCGGAGCGCCAGGCTGCAGCCTCAGACCGAGCGGCTATCGAGACCTCCCTCGCCGACCAGTGCAAGGAGCTGGCCAGCCGCGAGGAGAAGATAATTGCTGAAGCTGAGGTGGTGAGGAAGTCTCTGGAGCAGCATCGTCTGTCCCTGGAGGCTCGCGAGCAGGCCATGGCGACACGCGAAGCTGAGGTGCTCAAGCGTGAGGAGAAGCTGGAGCAGGCGGAAACAGACATGAACACAGAACGTGAGGCCTGGAGTCCCGCGAGAGCAGCTTGGCTGAGGCCATGGGCAAGCACGACAAGGAGGTGGAGCGGCACCGGGAGCTTGTGGAGAAGACCAACCAGAAGCTTGCCGAGAAGAAAAAGGAGGCGGAGGCGGAGGCCCTCGCCAAGCAAAAAGAGTACCGCACTGCTGTCACACAGGCCGTCTCCCGGGAGTACGCTGGGAAGTTCAAGAAGCAGGAGGACGGCTTCCAGAGAAAACGCAGGGAGCTCGGCAAGCGCATCCGCCAGCTGGAGGAGTGGAACGCCAACTTGAAATCCTCGCTGAGGCGCGCCAAGGACGCTCATCTCCGCACGGAACAGGCCCTCGAGCGCTCTGAGCAGGACCTCACAGCCCTGATGGCAGACATGCAGGAGTTGAATGCGCAGGTGGCCCCTGTTGTGGAGAGGTCGAGGAGGCTGAGCAGAGCGCGGTGGCGGCACGGGTCTTGACGCAGCAGCGGGAGCGTATGTTCCGGTCTCTGGTGACGCGCGGAAACGCTCTTGCTGCGAAGCTGGGGGTGGATGCTCCTGCCGTCCCTGTCCACGGGAACGCCGACGTCGCCACGTATCTGGCCTACTTCGACCAGCTCTTCTCCGTCCTTGAGGGCCCTGTGGCGGAACTCGACAATGTTGTCGACGAGGAGTGCCGCAAGCTCCTGCAGGTGGCGGTCGAGCGCGTCTTCGTCAACCTCAAGCGCCTATATCCATGCTTCGCCTTCGAGTCCGTGACCGAGCCCATGGAGGATGCTCAGATCGAGACGCGCCTCTCCAACTCGCTGCGGGAAGAGATCAACGACTTTGTCAACCGCTTCAAGAGGGTCGCTGAAGAGCCTGCCTCTGGCGAGGAGGAAGACGTCGAGGAGGAAGCGCGGAGGAAGATGACGCTGAGGAGGATGAGGCCGCCAAGACTTCTGCTTAAGCTGCTCCTGCCACAAGACGCGCCTGAGGCGCAAGTTATCTTTGTTTAAAGACTTTGTTTTATTTGTGATGGTCTGTAAAACACTTTATTGTGCTGCAATGTGCGTGCCCCTCGACGGGCATTTTATCCCTATTCCATGCCTTTTTCGCTTTACGTCGTCAGGACCCGTCTCTTAGCGCTATGACTCCGCCACTACGGTATGCCAGAGCAATGACTCAGCAAGGCCGGGGGTGTTTAAGGCTTAGAGAGGTAAGAGCTCTCGAGTCGCGATGCTCGAGGGCTCCCCTTTGACGCTCAAGCAGTCCATGAAATGCGAAGGAGAAAATACCCGCCCGAGGGACGGAAGTTGCTCGTGAGAGGAAAAACACAACGCCTGAGGTGTAAGCGCAGGACTTAGCTTAGCGAGGTTCTGGCCTCGTGGAGGGCGTTGATTTCCCTGAAGGTGTGCTTCCCTCTTTGGGTCTGGAGCGTGACTCCACGAGCCTTGGGGGGACTCTTGTTCCCTGTGTAGGTTAGAGGCGGAACCAAAGCAAAACATGGTAGAGAAACTCATGCGCGCTTATAGGTTTCCTCATGGGTGCCTCGCGAGGAGAGTAAGTACCAAAGGTCCTTAGGTGAGGTGGCAGGTTTGGGAGCAAGCCCCTGGGCCAGAGCTCTTTGGTGAGGTAACAGGCGTGAGAGCGTGCTCACGTGTTAGAGCTCGGATCCTTTTGGATTTTGCGGTGCTGCTGGGATGCTCCCGAGGCACAGTCACCGTACTCAGCCCCCGCTCGCGAGGTGCGCAAGGGGAAAGATATGAGCGCGAATGAAAACACAGAGTAATGAAAACTAAAACTCACCCCCAAAATATTACATAGCGGCGCCGCAGCGCAATGTTTCACTAGGAAACGAATTGGTTCGTTACACTTGGACTTGCCAAGATAAAGTTTCCATGTCGAGGCATGGGGACCACATTCAGTGGCTGAGACTCTTCACGGCCTGCGGCGGCACGTTACAGGAAGAGCTCAGAGGGACTGGCCCTCAGAGAGAGAAGCTTTTGTGAAGCTTGGAGGTGAAGCTGTGCGCTTTCCTCTAGAGACAAAAAATGCCTGGTGTGATAGAGATCACGGGTAGAACTTGCGTAGATGCGCGATGTTCCAAGGGTTCTTGACCGGGATGCCGTCCTCCGTCTCGAGGCGTACCGCGCCAGGTCTGGCGACATGCGCGACCCTGTAGGGGCCTTCCCACATGGGCGAGAGCTTGTGGAGACCTTCCCTGGAGAGATCCCTCCTGAGGACAAGGTCGCCTGTCTCGAGAGTGCGCGGACGTATGTGGCGGCTGTGGTAGCGTCGCAGGTCTTGCTGGTACTTTGCCGCTCTGAGGGCGGCTCGGCGGCGCAACCCGTCGAGGAACAGCAGGTCGTCGTTGTGGAGGTCTTCTTGATTGTCCTCATTGAAGGCAAGGACCCTTGCGGACCCGTGCTTGATCTCTGTGGGGAGGACTGCTTCGGCTCCATACACCAGGGCGAATGGCGTCTCACCAGTGGGCTTTGTAGGGTTCGTGCGGATGGACCAGAGCACGGAGGGGAGCTCATCGATCCAGCCCTTGCCATAGCCCTTGAGGCGGTTGAAACTTCTCGTCTTGAGGCCCTTGAGGACCTCAGCATTTGCTCGCTCGGCTTGACCATTGCTCTGTGGGTGAGCTACCGAGGCGAAGCAGAGCTTGGTGCCGAGGCTCTCGCAGTAAGCCCTGAAGATGCCGCTGGTGAACTGTGAGCCATTGTCGGTGATGATGCGGTTTGGCACACCAAAGCGGCAGACCAGGCCTCTGATGAACTTCACGGCTGCCCTGGCTGGGATGGTGCGCACCGCTTCAACCTCTGCCCATTTGGTGAACTTGTCAACAGCCACGAAGAGGAAGCGGTAGCCCCCTTGCGATCTCGGGAAGGGTCCCAAGATGTCCAGCCCCCAGACCGCGAACGGCCAGGAGAGCGGGATGGTCTGGAGTCCCAGTGCAGGCTGATGGACTTGCTTGGCGTGGAACTGGCATGCATCGCAAGACTGAACGATGGTGACGGCATCTTGAAGCACTTGAGGCCAGTAGAAGCCGCTCCTGAAGACCTTGCCAGCGAGGGTGCGCGCGCAGGAATGGTGGCCGCACTCTCCACTGTGTATGTCCCTGAGGAGCATGCGTCCTTCCTCAGGAGGCACACACTTGAGGGCAATGCCATTTGGGCGCTTGCGGTATAGGTCTTCCTCAAGGATGTAATAGGATTTCGCTTGTCGAGCGACTCGTTCTGCCTCTGCGTCTTCCTCGGGAAGGACTCCTTTTAGCAAGTAGTCCTTGAGCTCGTCAACCCAGCCTGTTTCTTGGTGCACCATGGTCAGCATCAGACGCTCCCCTGAGGATGGGCCACAGTTGGGTGCGCCACCTGTGGGAGGTGGTGGGAGTACTTCGTTTGTGCTTGTAGCTGGTGCTTCTAGCGGCTGCTTTATGGACGCCTTGGAGAGCCTCTCTTCAAAGACACCTGCGGGCTGGGCCTCCCTTCGCGATGCGCGCTTGGCGATGTCATCTGCTTCCTGGTTCTCCTTGCGCGGGATGTGCATGAGCTCCATGCCCCTGAAGTGCTTCTCGAGCTTGCGGACCTCTTCAAGGTAGGCAGCCATATGGCTGTCTTTAGGGGTGTAGCTCTTGTTGGAGAAGTTGACCAGGAGCTGGGAGTCGCCTTTGATGAGTAGGTGCTTGACACCGAGGGCAATGGCAGCTCTGAGCCCGGCGAGGAGGCCTTCATATTCAGCGATGTTGTTGGAGATCTTGTCCATCGTGAAACACAACTGGATGGCATAGTAGAGCTTGTCGCCTTTAGGTGAGGTCAGGACAACGCCAGCGCCTCCGTTGCGGCAGGAGAAAGCTCCATCGAAGTGCATGGTCCAGTGGCTTGGCATTGTATCTCCAGGCGGTACAGTTTCTGCTTCAGGAGGCTCTTCAGGAGTTGGGTCTGTCCATTCGGCGACAAAATCTGCCAGTGCTCTTCCTTTGATGACCCTTGTGGTGTCAAAGCGCAAGTTGAAAGGCTGCAGCTCGATGTTCCACCCTGCTACGCGATCAGTGGCGTTGGGGTTGCGCAGGATTTGCTCCAGGGGAATGATGTGACCACCGTGACAGGGTGGCCCTGGAAGTAGTGGCGCAGCTTTCTGGAGGCGATGAGCAGGGCGAGAAGGAGCTTCTGCTGCATAGGGTACCGCTCGCGAGCATCTCTTAGCACAGTACTGACATAGTAGACAGGATGCTCGACAAGGGTTGTGGAGGGTGACGCGGCGTTGGCTCCCTCGAGAGACTCCTCAGGCCCTTTGGCGAGGTTTTCTTGTGGAGGAGTCTCAGCAGGGGTGCCTGTAGTAGGCTCGACAGCTGGCTGTGGGTCTGGCTCTGGGCCTGGAGGGACTTTTTCCTTGTCGGGAGGCTCTGGACTTGGAGTGGCAGCACTTTTCTTGGGGAGGACTGGCTCTTCTCTTTCGACCACCAGGACGGCGCTTGCGGTTTGTGGAGTGGCTGCAAGGTACAGCTTTAGATGCTCGCCCGTCCTGGGGGCTACCATAACTGGTGCGCTAGCCAAGTACTTCTTCAAGTCCTCAAATGCCTTGTCTGCCTCTGGAGTCCACTTGAAGTTGCCGGACTTCTTGACCATGTTGTAGGCGTGATGCGTGACGGCCATGAACTTCGCGAGGGCGGGGTAGCCGAGGATGGCGTTGTAGGGCAGGCCAATGTGCGCGACGTCGAAGTCGATGAGCTCGGTGCGATAGTTTTGCTGCGTGCCAAAGGTGACTGCAAGCCTCACTTGCCCCAGAGGCGAGATTGAGCCGCTGGTGACCCCTGTGAAGGGCCTGGAGGGCATAAGCCACTCGTAGGGCACTTGAAGCGTCTCAAAGGTCTCGACGGAGATGACGTTCAGGCCTGCACCCCCATCAATGAGCGTTTTGCCGACGGCGATATTGTTGATGGTGGGGGTGAACACCAGCGGGAGGGTGCCTACAGTCTTGGTCGACTTGGGGTGGTCCTTGGCGTCGAAGGCGATGGTGTACTGAGACCACTTGAGGGGACGCGATGTCTCCACCCCAGGCAGCGCTGCGTTGAGCTCACGGGCGAACTGCTTGAACTGATTGTTGGACTTGGGTGCCTGAGCCCCGCCGAGGATGCACGCTATGGCGCCTCTAGGGGCCTGGTAGCCCCCAGGCTCCTCGTCAGGGAGGTTGTTGTTCTTCTCAGCGGCGTTGGCCTGAGTCCCTTGAGGCTTCTGGTAGCCACCTTTGCGTCCGCCCTTGCGGTAGTTACGGCCTCTGCTGCGACTACCGCTACCTTCTTCCTGCTCGCGCTTCTTGCTCAGCTGCTTGAGGTCGTAGCAGTTCTCTGTCGCGTGGCCACGCCTGTTGTGGTAGATGCAGAAGGGACGGTTGTCCATCTTCTTCTCGCCATCCTCTGGAGAGTCCTCTCGAGCGTGCTTAGCGCCGGGCTCAGCAGCCAGCACAGCAGTAGGCTTGCGCTTGGTCTCGTCACGCTTCTTGTGGGCCTTGGATCCCTCTGGAGGGTCGTCTGCAGAGGCCACCTTGGTGAAGAGGAGACCCTCTTCAGCCTTGGCACACTTGTCTGCGATGTCGAAGAGCTTCACGACAGAGGAGAGGGTATCGTGGATGCCGAGCTTCTCAAGCATCCTGCGGTTGGTGACGCCCTCTTTGAAGGCAGCAATGACGTGCGAGTCAGGGATGTTGGGGATTTTGTTGCGGACTTGGCTGAAGCGTTGGATGTACTTGCGGAGAGTCTCGCCAGACTTCTGGCGTACGGCGCGCAGGTCGTTGTAGGTGAGGGCGCGCTCGTACGTGCCCTTGAAGTTCGCGACGAACTGCTTGCAGAGGTCCTCCCAGGAGTCGATGGAGTCCTCGGGGAGGTTCAGGAGCCACGACAGGGCAGAGTCCCTGAGGGCGTGCGAGAACCAGTTCGCCATGACCTTGTCGTCTCCTCCCGTAGCTTGGATGGAGGTGGTGTAAAGCTGCAGGAACTCGATGGGGTTGTTCGTGCCATCGTAGCCCTTGGGGAGGTCTGGCCTGAACTTCCGCGGCCAGACGACGCGGCGCAGGTTGCGGGTGAAGGCCGTGCAGCCTGTGGCGTACGTGGCCACGCCGCCCTGGAGAGCTCTGCGGTTTTGGCGCCCGGCCTGGCCAATTTCCTCGACGATGCGCTTCTGGAGGTCCCGCTGGCGCTCCATCTCCACCCGCGCATCCGGCGGCGTCCGCTGCACGATTTGACAATCATGCGGCGAGGACGCGTGAGAGGCGGCTTTGTTTGCCGCAGCCGGAGGTGGTCCTGGCGGAGGCGGAGGCGGAGGTGCTCCATGTGCGGTGGTGCCTGCACGCCCGGAGTTGTGGTGCACCAGGGAGCGCGAAGCTGCTGGAACCACGCGCGGCGCAGCCGCGATGTCGACGAGGTGCTGGAGACGGCCAAGCCAGTTGTCGTGCACCTCGGCGGTGGGGCGGTAGCGGAAGAGCTCTGCTGCCATGAGCAGCGCAGTGTTTGGGCTGGGCGCCGGGCGTCCAAGCGTGGACGCGCTTTGGCGCCGAGATGGATGCGAGGACTCAGCGTCCTCGCTGTGCTTGTGGTCGACGTCTTCGTCGTAGCGGTCGTCCTCATCCTCGGGGTGCTCCACGCGCGGCTCCGCAGTAGTGCGCCCCGAAGCGCGGTTGGTGGGCGGACGGCCGCGCGGCCTGGTGGTGTGGACGCCGGGCTCGGTCTCAGCTCTGCCTGACGCACGCTGGTTGGCGCGAGCAGCGCGAGTGTCCGCCATGGCGCAGAGGTCGATGGAGGTTGGATGCGCGCCTCAGCCCCCTACCTGGCGCGCCAATTGTCGGAGAATGACTCCCACGAAACAGGGGCAATCACACTCGCGAAGAGAGTTCGTGTAAGGGGCTGAACACGACGTCAATCAACCCTCATCCGGCGCGGCGACGCTGCTCGTCGTGCCTGAGGAGGGACATCATAGCAGAGAGAGACACGGCGCGTACCCAGGTTCACGGCCCTCTTGTGGAGGTAAGACCGCTACGTCCTGCTTGTCTGTATTGCTGCTTGTAGAGGTTACAGTACAGCGTGCTTGCCGAGGGCACAGTTATGGCAATGGCGCGTACAAGGGGAGGGAAGCCACTGTCCTCTTCTCCCTTGCGCGCAAGTAGCTAGACTAGGAGTAATGTGTCCGATGCCCTGCTACGGTGGTGCACCAGCTCCTTTTATAGGCGCCCCGGGCCTCCTCCCTGTCCTTCGGCAGCGGAGGGGCTACCACATGGCGCCAACGGTCGGGAGCATGGTGCACAGCTGCTTGGGCGTCCATGAGCGCGGTCCATGGGCACAAAAGCTGAGGCCGCAGCAAAGAGGCCGCCGTCCATCCAGGACGGCCAGCTGCTGCCGCAGAGGAGCGGGGGGAGTCCCCACGGTGACGTCGCGTTTGGCGTTGTAGCGCCGGCCTGCTCCCTTATCACCAAAGAGGAAAGTATGGTGGTATGTGCCGTCGCCCCCGCTTTGTTGACTCCTTTATCACCAAAGTGGGAATGTAGCTCCGTCGTCACCCTGCGCAGAGGCGCGGTCACTCTGCGGCCGCTGCGGAAGCCATGTGCGTTCCGCAGAGCTTGCTTTACGGTGAAGGAACCCTCGTGTGGGCGGGAACGCCCTGTGGAGGATTCTGCGTTGACTTCCCTTCAGGGAAAACTTCCTTGGAGAGGGGGCAGCGGAGTAGAGGCTCCACAGGCCTTAGCTGCCTCCTCAGGCCTCCGCGAGGCGATTCTGCCCCGCGGGCTCCCCAGGCTTGCAGTCCTGGTCCTTGGCGAAATTCACTCGCCGAGTGTTGAGGGTTATAGAGGCCTGGCCCAGTACACCCTAGTTCTTACTGGGCTGACAACAGCGATCTACCCAGGTTCAGGCCACCCGAAGGCTAACAACCCTACTCCTGCATGTCTGGATAGATGGGAGCATCATGGTGTGGCTACAATGGTGTCTCCGGCGAAGTGCCCCGGAAAGGGTTTTGGCAAGAGGAAGGAGAAAGGGAAGATCCTGGACCAGAGGAGATCACCTCCCTTCTCTTCTCTGCCCTAGCTATCTCTTGCTCTGCTCTTGCTTGGGTTCTGCCTTGGATTCGTCCTCCCCCCCCCCTCGCCATGACTTGGTCCTCCTTTTATAGACAAGGGGTGCCACATAGGTCATGCAAGGAGCGTGAGGGGGTCTTGGCGGGAAGTTCCCCTCTCCGTGGTTGAGGTGGAGACGTGGCCTCTCCTCCTCCAAGTATCTTCCGCCGGTTTGGTGAGATCCCCGCCCTTTAGGGGAAAGCGAGGTGGGAAAAGGGCTAGCACACCGCAGGTGGTGTCCCTGCCTGCGCCTTGCTTCCCAAGTCTTCTGGGCTCTTCTACCATCTTCTGGAGGGCGGTGGAAGCCCTAACTTCGTCGGGTACAACCTGGTACCCGAGAGAGAGTCCGGCTCTGCCGGGGTCTCGGGCTCTCGGGGTCCTCTTGTTCTTCCGGGGTGGGAGGGACCCCAGGGTCCTCCGCACCCGGCAGACTTGGCTGGCACGCTGGGTGCCCGCCAGCTTTGCGTCGTGTCTTGGTCTTGTCCATCTTCGTGCTGGGCCCACAGGCGGTGGACCCACTTTGGCAGCGCTAGGGGAACCCTGTATTCCACTATTGCGACATATATCTTCAGAAATTGGCTCTTTCTCTGCATGTTTATCAGCAAATTTAGAAAAGTTGAATTCAAGTTTTTCTCCAACACATTTAATAAACACTTTCTCTTTAGGCAAATTAATTTCAGCACCAACAGTGTGTAAGAAAGGTCTACCAAAAATGATAGGACAAAATGAATCTTGGGGGCAACCAAGCACAATAAAATTAGCAGGATATTTTATTTTGCCAATCAACACTTCAACATCTCTAACAATTCCAAATGGACTAATATAATCTTTATTAGCAAGTTGAATTGTCATACCTGTCTCTTCCATAATGATAGGATCAATATCAGGCTTGATTTCAAGATAAAGAGAATATGAAATGAAACTAATACTTGCTCCAATATCACACAAGCCATGATAACTTGAAGTCCCAATAGAACATGATATAACAGGCTTACCAACCTTGGCCGAATTACCTTTAATGACTTCAGTAGCATCTTCACATAAATAAACATCAACAGGGTCTTCCTCATTTAATTGTTTGATAATAGAAATTTTACTGTTGACTTCCACCTGTTCATAAGGCTGAGAACATCTTCTGTTACTCTTGTCAGTAACAGCAATAAGTAGATTCTCCTTAACTTGGTTTGGATATGGAGGTGCTTCAACATACTCCTCAATTGTCACAGATGACACGAGTTCTATCTGTTTAATAACTTTAGGAACAACAATAGATTGTTTAACATGTTCAACATAAACTTCAAACCCACTTTTAGGAACATCAATATGACCAACAAAAGATTTAGCTATCTCAATCAAAACATAAGGATCAAGACCAAAATTATCACTCAGATTCTTAAACAAAATGGAAATAGAGAAGTTCTCTACACATGAATATTCATAATCCAAATAGGGCTCATTACCTTTATCAAGATCCCAATGACAAGTATTTTCAGCAATAGTCTCCAATAAATTCCATGCTTGTTCTTCAGTATTATTTGTAAAACATCCACCAGATGAATTATCCAGAAATTGTTTGTATTTCCTTGGTAGCCTCACATAAAAGTTTATCAATATAATTTTCCTTGTAAGATCATGACAAGGATTCTTGCGAAGGAGTTCCTTTAACCTCCCCCAAGCTTGAGTAATACTCTCTCCCAGATGTGGCTAGAAATTAAATATATAGCAGCGGTTCTCATAAGCTTCATTAGGAGTAAAATATTTAAGAAAGAAAATCTTCCTCAGAATACTCCATTCAATAGCAACTTCTTCATCCAAAGACCTGAACCAAATACGAGCATTACCAGATAAAGACAAATATAATAACTTCCTTTTTACCTGATCCTCAGAAATACCAGGAAGCCTAAATAAACCACATATGTCTTCAATTGTCTCCACGTGTTCACGTGCAGACTTAGTTCCATCTCCTGTAAATGGATTTTCATAACTCTTTTAACATGACCAATGAGAATTTTAAATCCCACTTTAGGGACCTCAGACACAGTAGTTTCAACCACATTAGGAGCAGTGGCATAAGCACTTTCATATAAAGCAAGGTACAACGAGGCACGATTCATAAATGCCATAGTAACAATGAGATAAATCCGTAAATAAAATTCAGCTTTGAAGTTTCCTTACCAAACTTCTTACCAATAGCGCTACGCTCCCCGGCAACGGCGCCAGAAAAGTATCTTGATGACTCCCAAGTGCAGGAGATCAATTGTAGTACCTTTCGATTAGAAAAGGTTGTCGAACCCACGAGGAGCTGAAGGTATTTGTTAGCAAGAATGATAAATAAAACAATAAAAGATGCAACAGTTTTTGGGATTTTTGGTTGTATAGTTGCAAGAGAATAAAAATGCTGAAAATAAATAGTAGCAGGTGAAAGCTCTCAAAAGAGAAAGCCCAATCCTCTTTGTGGCAAGAGGACAAGCTCAAGTGATGTGTAACTTATATGTGGAAAACGTTCCTGAGGGCGGCATGGATATTGCTAGGCATAGAGATTTATTAAACAACACGTTGAATTTCTTGTCAAGTTTTAATCTTCTTTGGAAGGAGCCATTGTTAGGTATACCTAAATAAATAAACTAAACCTCTTATGATGGATCATGTGGCCAAGTAAATGACTGCACAAGAATTATTAAGACATAAATCCCACCATAGCATTACACTCTAAGGTTCCCGATACTAATACCCTCATAATGTAACTCATGACTCGGTCTTAGGTTTACATGTCCTCCCAAGTCTCCCTCAATTCATTACACTACGGTGTTCTCCTATGATCCCATATAGGTGAAGTGTTGTGCAGTCGACGTTCGCACAACACCATCATAGAATCACATAAAAAGATAAACACTAGACAAAATACCAACACATGTCATATATAAATCATTGCCAATTCATCCTATGCCCTCTGGAACATACGGGAACTACTCACAACGTGCAAACATGATAATATTCAGTGGCATAAATGGTACAACACAATCTGAAGATATAACTTCACCTCTAAATAATGACAAGTACTCAATCACAAACATGAATAGTAGCACAAGACAAGTATCTAGGGTATAGCAACTCTCAAACTACGAGGGGAATGGAGTGGATCACGGAGATGATGATGGAGATGGTGCTGGTCTTGATGATGTGATGATGTAGAGGCCTCCTCCCACGCCAAGGAGGAGAGGTGATGACGATGACAATGATTTCCCCCTCTCCGGAGCTCTGGAGCAGCAGGATCTGATCCCCCTCGGAGGGAATCAGGAGTTTCGTCGCGCCGCGGCCTCGGATAGACTAGGGAAAATTAGGGTCCCTTTCCGGGCGAGACGAAGGGTGTGTTAAAAAGCCCCGAGCGAGGAAGTGCCCGAGGCCGAAGTTGGTGGGCCCCATGCGGCCAAGAAATCTGGCCGCGTGGGCCCCCCTCTTTTTGGCCCCGTGGCTCTTCTTCCTTCGATCTTCTTCCCTCTGTTATTCTCCTGATGAAAAACCAGCTGTGCAATTTTCCTTTTATTATTTGGCTCCATGTAGCTCCTGAAACATTAAAAACAAGAAAAAGGAGGTTTTCTGCCTCCTAGAAATTAAATACCAAAAATAGGGACTTTGTATGAAAGTCCCATGAATCATCTAAAACATGTAAAAACGATGATATAATAATGCCAATAACATTCTAATATGATAATATAAGTTGTATACATGATGATATAAAATGCACGTATCACATACGCGCCATTCAGAGATCTCCACGACTCTGTATGTTCCAAGCTTCGTCGGCCTTTGGGAGCTCCTTCGGGGTATCTATCATGTTCCGCTTGAAACTTCATGTTGCCCCATGCGTGGTTTTGGTAATTAATGACAATATTTATGACTAATGTTTACATTGAGAGATTCCTATAGATCTTGTCCATGGGAGAAGATTGGAGTTCATGTGTTGCACTCTTGAAGATGACATTATGACCATTGCTCTATTCAAGGGTTTATATGAAGAATGGCCCATGCGTAGAGTTGAGCATATTGCAAGTGTGGCTTAGAAAAGGAGAATGAGTGAACATTCATGTTTATCTCCAAGCCATCATATATATCAAGAGAAGAAGATGAAGTGCAAGTCCAATATGATCTATCTCGGAAGATATCATTTGATTGAATCTTACAAAGGAGACATGCAGACGGAGCTTAGCGAGGCTCTCCCATAATGGAGTATGGGGAGCATTTGGAGAAGTCTTCATCAAGCATGTTCTAGCAAGCATAATCAAGAAAGGTGTTCCAACTTGAGAGAGTCAAGATCGTCATCATCGAGCTCAAGTGGAATGTGTAAGGCAAAGGTATGATCTTGATAAGTTTTCTATTTTACCGGTCTCATGGTGTTAGTGGGAGACCAGGTTATAGGATAGACGATGTACTATCAAGAGGGGCTCTCAAGTGAGTAAATTGATCGCATATTTGTCGAGAGCTCAAACCTTTGCATACTTGGCATTTCATCTTTCTTGGTTCTTATTTTACTTTTATCCATGTGAGGACTTAGAGCTTGTTTTCATCTTCATACCAAGCTCTAATGTATCAAAAACGGATTTCATATGTATATCTTATTGCGTTTTGATGTTCGAGGTTTTTACCGGTTTTTCGTTTCTAAGAGAGGTCAAGCTGTCTACTTGTGGTTTCCTCCTCACATGATGGACTATGATGTGTATATTCATAATCTTGTATATCTTGTTAGTATCTTCTAACAAGCCCAAGATCATAGAAAACGGAGTCCGGATGAGAAACATATTGCGGTTTCGGTTTGGAGGTTTTATCGGTTGTTCTTTTATCGAGAGGTATAACCTTTCCCCATTTGTTTTTATCCTCCATTGTTGGACTATGATTTTTCTATGCATGATCTTGTAAAGCTCTTCATTGCAATTCCAACGAGTCCAAGAACATCGAAAACGGAGTCCGGATGATCAAGATATGATTGTTTTCGTGTCAGGTGTGTTTTGTAGTTTGGCCAGCCCCAAGACCAGCCTAGGCCGGCTCCCAGGCCGGGCTCGTGTTTTCTGAGCACTTCGGTTGGTTTCGGACAACTTATTTAAGGATCCTTCTTCCCCAACGGTTACCTAAATTTTTGAGCTTGTTTTTTTCCTCTTTCTCCTCCATTGTCGACCTTTGAAAAGCTTGCCTGCCTCTCAATCCCTCCTATGATTCTTGCATATCTTTGAGCGAAAGTGAGAGAAGATCTAGATCTACATACTCACCAATTCATCTCTCTTCTAAGTGAAGGAAACCTAGTAGATCTTGATCATGGAGTTTGAGAGGGAAGGATTTGAGCACTTGTGCTCTTGCCATTTGCTTTGTGCATCGGTTTGTGCTCTCCACGAGAATTCATGGAAGTTGAAAGTTTGTGAGCTTGTTCTTGGGTCCTCGAACACTAGAAGCCTGTGTGGTGGTTGAGACCTTTTGTGGTCACTTGTAAGCCGTTCGGGAGCCCCCAATCCCGTTGTGGGTTGTGCCTCGGATTGTTGTTGAAAGGCTCCGGATTCCGCCTTGAAGGATTCCAATAGTGGAAGGTGAACCAAACCTTTGTAGTGCGGCTCATCGGAGAATAGGGTGTGCCTTTGTGGCGTTGAAATCGACCTTTGTGGTGCCTCACACCTCTCCAACGAGACGTACTCCCTTAACAAGGAGGAACTCGGGAATACATACTCGTCTCCGTGTGCCTCGGTTATTTCTATACCCGAGCTATTTACTTATGCACTTTACATTGTGATAGCCTTCGTGCTTGAAGTTTTCTATTGCTACCACCTTGTTGTTTGTTTTGCTTAGCATAAGTTGTTGGTACACATAGGTGAGCCTAGTTTATTTAGGTTGTCGGATTGTTAATTTAAACACCTAGTTTTATTCCGCAATTATCAAGCCTAAACCGGAAAAAATTTAAACCGCCTATTTCACCCCCTTCTAGGAGACATCCTTGTCCTTTCACCACTGCCAGACTCCATCACTTGGAGGTGCACTACCTCGGGAGTATATATAGCGTCATCAACATATTGGTGCCAATTATTGGATCCCATGCGCCTTTTGACCTAGAAAAACTAGAGTGCACATGGGGAGCGAAAATACAAGTTTTTCGCGTGGTTCATGGCGCACAGGAAGATCTGATCGACGGAGGTTTCCTTGTAAGTACTGCAAGAAATTTTTATAAGTGGTTAAATGCAACAACGAATTAATAGCAAGTAAATAAAAACAAATAGTAACGGTGCAGCAAGTGTCCCAATCCTTACTTCAGCTAAGGATAAGCCGGTTGTGTTACTTATAGAGACTAAAATGTTTCTAAGGACACATGTAAATTCAAGTTACTTTCATCATATATCGTTGATTATCTTTCATTGTTTTGGTAACTGTCCTTACTTGGACAAGAAACATACTTATGGTTATAATCTCTATGCAAGAATAAAATATATAAGGGAGTTATTAACATAAATCTAACCATAACATTAAAACCTGGTCCTCAGACATTCACTCATGCAATAGTTTATAAACTAGGGTTAGGCATGCTCTCACTCCCAGAACCCACAAAAAACAAACTAAGTACATAATGCATTTCCATCGGCCCATAAAGGTGAAATGTAGTCGGTGTTCACACGCCACCACTATAGAAATAACTCCACAACATAAATATCAAAACATCAAACTTTACTAAGTTTCTCATGATTAATAGTGACATGACTTATCGTATGTCTTCATGAATTAAACGAACTACTCACGAGAGGTCATATCGTGATATGTGGATATGAGAGCATCTCCAAACGAAGCCCCCAAACCCGCCCCAAACGTCCGGGCGGACAGCCCGGACGGGATTTGGGCTAAAAACCACCACCCAACCGCGGACCCCAAACCGACCCCAAACGCCCGGGCTGTCCGGCACACCCCAAACCCAGCCCATATATGGGTGGGTTTGGGGCCGGCCGGACGCGTCCGCCCCCTGGTCGCTGACAGCGTGGACCTACCCATCCGCACCATAAATCGGGCGGAACCCTTGCCCGCCGTGGCACTCCGCCGGCTCCTTCTTCTTCCTCAGTCCCTCGAGCTAGCTCCGGCAGCCCCGCCCCGCCATTTCGGTCGCCCCACTCACCCGCCGTCGTCTGCAGATCCTCCGACAAGATTTTGGCCTTAGGATAGCTCCGTCTCGGCCACATCTCGACGGATCTGACCGCATTCCGCCGCCACCTCTGCCTCCGTAGCCGTCGATCTTCCCCGCCTCTCCTCCGAGACCATGGTTTCCTGGGAAAAGGAGGACTCGGTCGGCTCCTATCCGCTATACGAGGAGAGCACCTCGTCCGATCCGGTATGTACGAGCTTGTACCCACAATTTGTGTTTTTCTCAAAGTTGTGCATTGTGTGTAGTAATTGAGTTGTATTTTGTTAAAATTCGGATTCACAAGCGTGTAGTTGCAATATCCGTGGTGTGATATCCGAGTTGAACGATTCCCTCCGAGGGAAGATGCTCATTTTGGAGGATTTGAACTTCACAATTAAGGAAAAAGAGAAGATTGAACACAATTTGGAGGAGGTTCAACGTGGAAACCGGAAGTTGGAGGAGAAATTGATTAAGGTTGAAGAAGAGAAGATGATTCTACAAGATAAGAAGATGACAAATGAGTTGAAGGTAGCGGACGTTGCCGACAAGTACAAGCGCAAGAAGGAGAAATGTCTAACAACGTCGAAGAATTTCAAAAAATACGTCGTAAAGAAGGAGATGCATCTTAACTACGCATTGGGAGCTATAGTTATATTAGTTATAATTATTATTGCTATGTACGCTAGTTCTTCATGCACTAGATAGAGCTTGTGTAATGCAAAACGAACCATTGTGTGTAGTTGCATGGGCTGCATGTAATTGGGGGGAAGAATACGAGGAGTATGGTTGTAGAGCACTACTTTTTCGGGCTGTCCGGTCGGTGTCCGCGGACGCGTCCGGACGCGTCCGCGAACACTATGGGGGGCGCATTTGGGGGTTGTGACTAGAGATGCTCTGAATATACAAAAATATATGTTTAATAATCTGAACATAATAATCTTTCACTAATAAAAATTGTAAGCATCAACTACAAGAGGCAATCAACACTGCAAAGTAACTCTAAACGACAGATAGATTAGTTCTAGCTCGAAGACTGAACAATGAAACGACATAGAAACGACGGTGGAGATGGTTTTGTTGACGGTGTTAATAGATATGATGATCTCGGTGATGCACATCATGATGACGATGGCCTTGATTTCCCCCTCCGGCAGGGAAGTTTCCTTGGCAGGAATCTACCTACCAGAGAGCTCTATCTCTATGTCTCCGCCGGAGCGGAAAGATTATGCAAAATCCCTCGAACAAATTAGGTTAGGGAAAGGTTATATGTGAAGGGGCATGCATCATGAGGCATGGCCCCAGGTGGAGGCGCCAGCACGTGGCGCGGCAAAGGGGCCATGCCGGACAACCGCGTCGCCTTCTAGCTCCTTACATGTGGCCAATCTTTTCGGGTGTGTTTCTAGACTTACCACGTTTCCCCTTGTTAACTGTATCATGCAAAATAAGAGGAAAAAAATATTAGAGTTGTATCATAACGTGAAATATATCGATGCATATATGTAAATTATTAAATAAAATATTGATGCAAAATGGACACGTTTCATGGAGTGAGGCATCGATAACAAAAACACGAACATGACAACATCATTATTTAGTGAAGATCATTAAACATCCAAAAGAACAACCTTTTATCATTGAACTTCTCATGAATAACTAATAATATATTCA